>PJEM01013144.1:0-42631 GCA_004023845.1 Helogale parvula
AAAAAAAAAAAAAAAAAAAAAAGAAAAAATATTCAAGCAGGAAAATATTCAATATTGAATACTGAAAATATTCAAGGCTGGAAAAGCAAACAGAATAAAGAGAAAACAAAAAATAAAATGGCATTCTTATTGACATATTAACATATCAATATTTATATATTAATGATTGCATTAAATGTAAATGATTTTCATGTACGAATTAAAAGACCAAGATTGGCAAAGTGTAAAAACCTGACCCAACTATATGCTATCTACAAGAAACTCTCTCCAAATGTAATGAAATCAGCAGATTGAAAGTAAAATAATAGAAAACTATATATCACGTAAACAGTAACCAAGGAAAGCAGGAGTAGACTTCAAAGCAAAGAAAATTACTAGAGATGGGGAAGGACATTATACAATGATAAAAGGGTCAGTCTACCAAGAAGACAGCAATTCTAAATGTGTATACACAGAACAAGAGAGCTGCGAGATATGTAAGATGAAAACTGAAAAGAGAAAGAGACAAATCCTCGATTTTAGTTGGAGACTTCAACCCCCTCCCCCCAGCAATTTATGGAACAAGACAGAAAATAAGATATAAAAGAACTCAATGACATTCAACAAGATCTAATCAGTATTTATGGAACACTCCACCAAATAATAGCAGAATACACATGATTTTCAAAAGCTCATGGGACATATACCAAAACAGATCATGTCCTGGGCTAAAATAAACCTCTAAAACTTAAAAGAATATTATCTTAATAGTGTGCTCCACAACCACAATGGAATCAAACTAAAGTTCAAAAACAGAAAGATAAAGGAAAAATCTTTAAACACTTGGAAACCAAACAACTTCCAAATAATCCTTAGGTCAAAGATGAAATCTCAAGGTAGAAAAAAAAATTAATAGAACTGAGTGAAAATGAAAGCATAGACGATCAAGATGTGTGGGGTACAGCTAGAACAGCGCTTAGAGGAAATTTTATAGCACTAAGAGTAACATTCTAAAATCAATAATCTAAGCTCCCAACTCAAGAACCAAAACAAGAAAAGCAAAATAGTCCCAATCAAGCAGAAGGAAAAGCATTAAAGAGAAATCAGTGAAACAAACAGCTGGTTCTTGAAAAGACTGAAAAAACTCTTGATTTCAGCTCAGGTCATGATCTCACAGTTCCAGAGATCCAGCCCCACATCAGGCTCTATGTCAACAGTGCAAAACCTGTTTGGGATTCTCTCTCTCTTTCTCTCTCTCTCTCTCTACCTCTCCCCAACTCATGTGCACACACACTCTCTCCCTCTCTCTCAAAATAAATAAATAAACTTTTTAAAAAGTACAAAAAATAAAACTACCAACCTATATCCCTCATGAGAATAGATGTAAAATCCCTTAACATAATATTAGCAAATGGAACTCCAAATCGAATTCAACAATCTGTTAAAAGTATGATACACCATGATTAAGTGAGGTTTTCCTCCCACAGATGCAAAGCTGGTTCAATATTAAAAAATCAGTCAATATCATCCACCACATTAACAGATTAAAGAAGATAAATCATATGATCAATCAATTCAGAAAAAGCATTGGACAAAATCCAATCCCTAGTCATGATTATTTTTAATCTAAGAAAACTAGGAGGAGAAGAAAACATCCTCAACTTGATAAAGGTGTCATGTTCAAAAAACTATAGCTAAAATCATATTTACTGGGAAAAACCTGAATGCTTCCCCCTCAGATTGGTAATGATTTGCTCTCACCACTCTTACTCAACATAGTGCTGTAGGTTCTAATCAGTGCAGCAAGGCAAGAAAACGCATACATATCAAAAAGGAAGAAATAAAACTATTCCTATTTGCAGATGACATGATTATCTACATAGAAAAAAACAAGGAATCATAAAAAAAAAAAAAACACAACCTCCAAGGACTAACAGGTGAATTCAGCAAGATCACAGGATACCACATAAACACAAAAATCCTAACTGTGGTTCTGTATACTAACAATGAACACATGGACACCAAATTGAAAAATATAATACCACTTACAATCTCTCAAAAAATGAAGTACTCAGGTATAAATCTAATGAAACACGGGCAGGACTTGTATACTTAAAAATACACAATGCTAATAAAAGAAATCAAAGAAAATCTAAATAAATGCAGAGACATGCCATTATTTATGGACTGGAAGATTCAGCTGGTAAAGATATCAACTCTCCCCATATTGATAGGTAGTTTAATGCAAGTCCTACCAAAATCCCAGCAATACTTTTTGCCAATAGAAACTGGATTACAAAATTTATATTAAAAGGCAAAGAAACTAAAACAAAACTATCTTTGAAACAGAAGAAGAAATTGGGAAGAATCAGTCTATCCAACTTTGAGACTTATTATATAGCTACACTAATCAAGACCTCATACTTTTATACAGAAATAGTATCAGTGGCATTGTCCTAGATAGAGTGGATAAAAGAAGAAAGATCACACACGTGATATTCTACTTGGCCTTGACCAAAAGTTTGAAAAACTCTAAATGCAGAATCCTTGGAGCTGTTTCAACAGTGTGATATACATTGAGTTTATATAACATGATATACATGAATAAAAACCAAAACTTCATGTCTCTCATTTGCCTTTGAAACTGAGGGACAAACACCTGAATTGTTCATTTGCTCTTACTTAAACTGTTCATTAAGTTTGCTTGAAGAAAAAAAATTAGAAAGCATGAAATTCCATAGAAAAGGAAAAGCTAGAGGTTCTGCAAATGTCCAGATGGATGAATGTGCTGATTTCAACAGAGAAGACAAATATAAATGTATGTTGCAGGGAATTACAAATTTTGATTTGATTTACTGGATATAAATTAAATTTCTACCTCTAATAAGATGGTAAGGTACATATTAAGGGAGAAACTGAGAAGAAATTACACCTGTTATATTTTATAGGATTTTTTCCTAACAATATTGATAAAGATTTGTAGCTGAAGAAAATGCATTTATGTTACATAACTACTTGTCTGAAGGTGAAGAGAATGATAGAAATGTATTTTTCAAAAATAGCCCCCATCTTCCTAAAAACAAGCTGGAGTTGAATAAACCTGAATATTCCAGGGTTATACAAAGACCATAGGCATGGAGAAGGCCATGAAACGGGTCACCTGCTTTTGCTTCTCCGAGGTGGACGTGCTAAAACAAGGGGAGCAGGCACCAAAATAACCAGGCGCACCTGGCTCCTCTTTAAATACTAAGCACATTTAGAACAGTGGTTCTCAAATTTCAGGATCCTTCTAGAAATGCCTAGTGGCTTTGTTAAAGCTCAGACTGCTGGGTCCCAACCCCAGAGTATCTGATTCCTAGGTCTGGGGTAGAGCCTGAGAGTCTGCATTTCTAGTAAGTTCCCAGATGCTGCTGGCCCGAGGACCACATTCGGAGAGCCACTGATTTAGAGGAATTTACACACCTGTTTGGCACTTAGGGAAATCATAACAAGAAAAAGTTTCTCTGGAGATGTGCTGGTAAGCCTCCCTTTATCAGATACAATGTGTTCCCTTTCTGCTAGGAAGCTCAGAACTGTATTTTTAAGATCAGTTATATTAAAATATCAACTGAGATTTGAGGAACATATTTCAGTCCCTCAACGGCTTCTCTTTGAAGGAAAAATGCTTCTGAATGAATGAACAAACAAATGAACAAACTCCTGTCATTTATAACAAGAGTCAACATTATTTCTGGGCTGGAAAAATAGGTCTTGGAAGCCAGCCGCACTCACTAACTATAAGCTTTAAATTTTGACATTACTGGGGCGCCTAGGTGGCTCAGTTGGTTAAGTGTCTGACTTCGGCTCAATTCATGATCTCACAGTTCATGGGTTTGAACCCCGCATCGGGCTCTGTGCTGACAGCTTAGAGCCTGGAGCCTGCTTCGGATTCTGTGTCTCCCTCTCTCTCTGCCTTTCCCCTACTCACTCTCTGTCTCTGTCTCACAAGATAAAATAAAGACATAAAAATTTTTTTTTAAAAATTGACATTACCGGGGTGCCTGGGTGGCTTAGTTGGTTAAGCCTCCGACTTCGGCTCAGGTCAGATATCACATTCGTGGGTTCGAGCCCCGTGTCAGGCTCTGTGCTGACAGCTAGCTCAGAGCCTGGAGCCTGCTTCTGGTTCTGTGTCTCCTCTCTCTGCCCCTTCCCCTCTCATGCTCTGTCTCTCTCTGTATCAAAAATAAATAAAACATTAAAAAAATTTTTTTAAATAAAAATGACATTACCTTTATAAAACTCCAGCTGCCAAGTGACTGTCCCCTGTGCTTCCACTATTTCCCCTCAGATGAGCTAGAGAAAAGGCCCACGAAAGCAGTTCAGAACGTCTGTGCGGGCTTTGGTTTGGGACTGGTTCACGCTGCCAATCCCACGCCTGCCTTGCAGGGATGAGGCAGAAGATGCATTAATGCATGGACGACACAGGGGCAGAGCTCTGGCCTGTGCTGAGCTTGTGAGATGCAGCCAGGTTCCCACTGATTGTCTCTTATTCCACTGGCTGCTGAAGGTTCTGTTCAAAACCAGCTTTTAAATTCTCCGTTGAGACACTCTCTCTGGGCCTGTTCTCCACTGCAGCCACAGCGAGAACAGCCTCACCTGGGACTCAAGCCCCTCAGCCAATCCCCAGGAACCAGTCACAGGTCTGGCAAGCGTCCTGCGCCCTGCCAGGGGCTCCATCAGCTTCTGTTCCCAGATGCATGGCCCCTTCAACAAGGCCACTCTTCCTCATTCACACAAAACACATGTGCACCCAAATGCGTATACACACACATACACTGACACGCTTCTAGGACTGCTTTATAAACCGCTAGGTATAAGATTTCAGAATGTCATTTATAACAGGAGTCAGTAACCACATACACAAACTAATTTGGAAAATCAAAAGATTGAATTCTGATGTTTTCTCTAAACATATTTCTCTATTTTGGCTAATTATTCACTTGCTGTCAGCTGAATTCAATCTGTAGTTTTCAAAGTGTTCCTTGTCAACTGTCTTCAACTAGGGTTTTTCTTTATTTGCAGTGGGCTGGGTATAGACTCAAGAAGAGCAGCCTGACAGGGAGTCTAAAGTGATTGGGTGCCTGCTGCCCAAAGGCAGGAGGATCTTGGAAGGAAGCTGAGCCCTGTAGCTTTAAAGCAGCCTCTGGATAATGATATCTACGATTAGTCAGCACCTCCCATATGCCAGACTTTTTATCTTGCATTTAACCCTCAACCCTCACTAACAACACTACAGGATGTCTATCACCTTCCCCAGTAACAGATTCTGAAGCCCAGAGAGACGAAATGACTCAAGCCAGGAAATGACAGAACCAAATTCAACCCTCTCAACTCCAGAAACTACCCTTCTGTTACACACTGCTGGTTTCCTTCTAGACTCATCATGAACTTCATTTTCTCATGGTCCTATGACCCTCTAATCATGGTCCCACCGACTATATCAAATTTCAAAATGATTTGAAAAGATTTTTTAAAAAGTAATGACAACAGATTAAATGTATTTTGGCTTCTGAACCAAATCTTACTAAAATCAAAAGATGCATTCCTGATCAAATAATGACTATGGTTTGTTTTTCCCTTTCTGTCTAGGCTCCTCACCTTCTGGTGGCTAGAACCAGTGAAGGAGTTTAAATGCACATACACATGAGGACACACTTCTGAATTTGCCTGTCTAGCACCTACCCTCAATTTTATCCTTGCAGTTGAGCAGGGCTGGTCCCACCAATATGCCAGGTGTTAACAGCCATAGAGATTTGCTCAGTTAGAGACAGGTCCCTAATTTAAGTTGGCCTAATCCTCATTCCCAGAATTTTTTCCCACCCAGCCAAGAAGAAGACACTCTATGTCCATAAAGCTAGAGAGGACCTGCCTGAAGACCACACAGAAAAGGACAGAGGAGAGACATGGCGAGACAGTCCTGATAACACTGTCCAAGTCCAGAATCCAGCATGCCTCATACTAACCACCCCTGGACTCTTTGGTTATGTGAGATAACACAGTGCTATTTAATCTTAACCAAACTGAGTTGGGTTTTCTGTCACTTACAACTGTATGCGCTCTGATGAAGTGTTGCCCCAAGTCTTAGCAGACAGTAGCCACCGGGCTCTGGTCCCTGTTTCCCTCTGTGCTTGCTTTAGTGGGGGTCTTCCAGCTGCAAAGAATTCAAATAGGTTTGAGTCAGAGGAGGAGCACGGTAAGGTTCTCTGTAGACTGCTGAGGAGGAGGAAAGGACCTGAACTCCAGGAACAAAGATTCTGGTTGAATCATTCTCTACCCACAGAAAAAGAGAAACTGCAGGAATGAGTGGATTTCCATTTTGTCACTCTGCACTGAGAGGATTCTCTTACTGTGGTCTGTTTCGGTTACCTCACTGCTTATTCTTTCAACCTGCCATTTCTCTGCCTTGGGTCCCTGCTCCCCATAACTTTGTCCATGATCCCTCCTGACTCCCACTTTTCCTCAACGCTCCTCTTCACACAGTCCTTAAACTTCAACTCTGGCCCCTCAGTGCCTCTTTCTCTTGACATTTCCTAGTCCATGATCCTGAAAAAGAAACAGAATCAGATTAACCTAGCTCCTCTTTATGTGCAGGGCAACTTCATAGGTTGCCGACCAGCCTACAGAGAAGCTGCCCTTCTGGGTCAGTAAGCACTTCTGATCCAATCAGCTTAAGACAGGGGTGGAATCTTTAGCTATTTTTTACTTAGAAGGAATCGTGAACAAGGCAAGTACCATGACTGACTTCTCTAGTGTACTCTCTTTTCCCCCAGCTCTGCCAATGAAGCTTTTCTTTCCACCTAGAATCTTTTCTTCCCTCTCCCTCTTTTGGTGAAAAAGTCATCTCAAAGGTCACCTCTTCCAGAAAGAGGCTGTGTGAGGTTCTCCCTACACAATGCTACCTCCATCATAGTACCAATCATCTGCTATTGTCATTGTACAGATAACAGGATAATGATTTAACCTTGTAACTGATATATTTTTCTCTAAGATTACGTGATATCTCAAGGCTGTCCTCTCTTTGAGGAACTAGATTTTGGGAGCATAGGAAAACATAAATAATGTATTCTTGGCTTTTGTGCTTCAAAAATCCAGTTAAAGGACATAAATCTGGATTTCATATATTGAAAAAGAAAAAACAGCCCCTGACATTTGGGATCTGGCTTAATACTATCAGCCTGGCCTTGGTTTTGCTAGGAGCTGGCCCAGCACCCACAGATAGGTCTGAGTATTCTCTTGTTAATCTTAAAAAGTTTCACAGAGGGGCGCCTGGGTGGCTCAGTTGGTTAAGCGTCCGACTTCAGCTCAGGTCATGATCTCACAGTTCGTGGGTTCGAGCCCCGCATCGGGCTCCATGCTGACGGCTCGGAGTCTGGAGCCTGCTTCAGATCCTGTCTCCCTCTCTGTCTGCCCCCCACCCCACTCATGCTCTGTTTCTCTCTGTCTCAATAATAAATTTTTTTTAAAAATAAAAAAAAGGTTTCACAGAATGTCAGTGTCAGACTGGCTACTATGAAACTATAATGGATCAAGACAAAAACAAGACCAGTCCATAATTATGTCCATAGTCAAAAATTTGAACACAATCAAAATGCAAACCTGTCCAAGCCACAAAAATACCCAACGTCCCCCTCCCTCAGCTAATATGAATGACTGCTGCTTCTTTACCATTTATAGCGTTAGCCTCTTTCTAATCTTCCCTCCTACTAGATAAAATGTATTAAGATACCCAATTATAGAATTACCATACTTCCTGACAGCATCCAATCCAGAGCAAAACCTCATTTTCTTAAACCCTTTAAAAATCTCTTAACACAAACCCAAATTCTATAATAAGTCCTTTCTAACACCCTCTTACAAACAACACCTTGATTCTTTATGGTATGTGCTCTCCCTCACTGCAACAAATAATAAGCCAAATTTGTTCAACTTCAAGTGTGTTCCTGCTGGTCTTGGCTGGAGAGCATTGACATTCTAAGCTTTGAAGATGTCTAAGCTCTGAAGTCATAGTTTATTCCATAAATTAAAAGACTTGAAAATATGTGTGTAGTCAAAGACATTCAAAGACAGTGTTTTACCAATCCTCATTCATAGGAGAATGCATAATATTCTATAATCTGGGAATCTGAGGCAAAGGAGAGAGATCGAAGGGAAACACACTGGCATTATGCTACTGAAAAATAAGTACACTCTGTGGGAATACCGGGACCTCAAAAACCAGTATTGAAATCACTAACTAGAAAGGAAGAAACATAGACCCTGGTGGGTCTCTGAGAGGGATACTTATGTCATTTACTCTCCCACCTCTTCCCACCTATCCCCACCAACCCACACACACACTAAGCCAAGACTGTTGGAGGCAGTGTGCCTAACAGAATTGCCAAATAGACCTGGAGATCCAAGAGTAAGGCAGATCTGTGCTCAGTTCCCAGGTAAAGTCCAGTAATTAGCAAAAACAATGGAATTTCCTGAAGCCCAGCATCATGGCTCTCTGAACCCAACCATTTAGGGATTTCCATGTAGGCTTCATTATGTCGGTGATTGATAAAATTATTAACCATTAGTGATTGAACTCAGTCTCCAGCCCAGAGGTCTGAGTAGAGCAACGGATCTGGAAGTTCCAAGTTTCCGTGAATTCAAGCCCTACACAGGGCTCTGTGCTGACAGCTCAGGGTCTGGAGCCTGCTTCAGATTCTGTGTCTACCTCTCTTTCTCTGCCCCTCCCCCCCCCAAAAGAAATAGAAACATTAAAAAAGAAGAAGAAGAAAGTCCCAAGCTTCTAATCAAGGTTTGGTCTTTCTGGGGACCAGCCTCTCTCCTAAAACTATCTAAGGGCCTGCCAACAGGTGCTTCATTAGCCCAAACTCAGGTATAGTGAAATAGGACTTGGTATGATTAACAAAAGATGCTTCTATCACTTTTCATCTCTCAGGAAGTTCCAAGGAGCCCTGTGCCAAGAACCAGAGACAAAGACCAAATATATATTTCTTATTATGTCACACCAGCACAGTGCATGGAACAGCCCACTGTCTGGGTACAATCATGGCTACTGTGAGAGCAGCTAAGACCCGGATGCAAAAAGGCCTTGTGATTAGGATAAGGAAGTGCAGCTGTCACTTACATGGAGCAGCCCTTATGGACCAGATGGAAATGAGACAAGATGGTCAGCCTTTGCAGGGTGGAAGATGGTACTATGTTTTCCCCAGCCTGGGCATTCTGATGCCCCGCCAAAACTCAATTCAACCTCATGGAAGGCGACCAGGAATGAAATCCTAAAGTGACTAAGATTACTCACGTTGACCAAAATAAAATGTCCATTTGTTGTTAGAATAAAAGTTTAAAATAGAAATTAAGTTCTATTCTGGAAAAATTAAAACAGTTATATTTCTGGGAACCTGAGTTTTTTTAATGAGATCAACCCACTATTTTATTATCACTGCTCTAGTCTGCAGATATTTTGAGTCATGTCCACAAGACTTGTCTTTCTCCCTCACTAAACTCTTAAATCCTTGGAATGTTAGAACACCGTATTATTTGTATTGATTCACCAGTGCCTATCACAGTGCAGGTTTTGAATTTGCCCTGGATCAGCCATTAACCATCGACATATCCTTAGGAAAACTGTGTAATTGCTTTGAGACCCCGTTTCCTTACTTTAAAATTAGGGAATCTATGGCAAAAATAAAGCACATGTTTTCACCAATTATAGCAAAGACTAGTATTACATTGGTAATTGTATGAATTATAGAATATTTTAAGAAAATGTGTTTTTCTATTTTATAGCTATATACTAATCAGAACTGGGTTAACTAGATTCAACTACTCCTTTAATCCAAGGGATTCACAGTAGTCCTTAGGGAACCTAATTTAATGACTAGATAAGGCAAATTTGTAATTAGCGTATCCACTGCTTATATGGAATTAAGTCTTTCCAAAGTGCTTGAAGGGACTTGAAACAGTTTATCTTAAGTAGACCAACTGTTCCCAAACCTGGCTCATCATCAGAATCACATATGGAACTTTTTAATCACAGATATCCCTGGGCCCACCATGGAGATTTTGATTCTGTGGGTCCTGGTGGGCTCTGGAACTTACGTGTTTAAAGTTTCCCAGGAAATTCCAGTCATCAGCCAGGTATGAGAATTATTGCTTTAAAAAAAAAATCACTAGGGATGGAAACCCTAACCATATTTGAATTATTATAGATTCCAAATGAATTTCTTTTTTATTTTATATTAGAACAAGTTTCTTTTTTCCTTTTTTCAATTAGTACACTACTAGTGAATGCTATGTCTGGGACTTGTTTCAAAATAAGCTGGACAGTTAAGAAATGGGCTGCAGGAGTAGGGTAAAATGAAACAGGATCAGCCAAGAGTTGATAATTATTGAACCCGGGGCATAGTACAAGTATTCTATTTTGTTTTTATTCTCTCTACTTTTGTATGGTTTTGGAACATTCTATGACAAGAAGTTTTTGCACATAAAAACTGAGGTATGTGAGTACATAAAGCCTTCTGCTTCTGCCTTCTCATAATCTCATCCCCCAGTAATAACTATTATAAGTTGCTGTGTATCCTTCTAGATATTTTTCTGTGTGCTCTATATGAACCTCCATTTTTTCATTCCACTTATGTGCCAACCTTATGTCATATCCCATAATGAAACTGGTTTGGGAGATGTGCCTGGAAATTTTTCACAGAGAAATCACTGCAGTCCCCACACCAACCTTCCTCCTGTTTCCCTCACTCCCACCACCTCCTGCTTCTCCCGCGGCAAACAAGCCCCTTAAATCCCAATCCGCGTGCCTCAGAGCAACTACTGCATTTTTGTAACAGCCCACAGGACCTTGTCTCCTCTGATTCTCTCCTCCTTGGGACCAATAAGATGGATGGATGGATGGATGGATGGATGGATGGATGGATGGATAGACAGATGGACAAACAAACAGGTAGATAGAAGAAAGAGGAAGGGAGAGAGGGAACAAGAGAGAGAGGGAGAAAAAATGCTTCCAAATACTTGGGTCATCACCTGAATTTCTCCTTTATAATCCAAATGGATTTGGCTCCATGTATCACAGGCAGAGAAATATACAATTCTCCGTGCATATCCTAGCATGAGTGCGCGCACACACACACACACAAACACACATATAAATCTCTTTTGACCCTATCATGTACATACTTTGAAAAGTTTGTTAGAAGAACCAGCCTGGTAATAATTCACTGCACCTCATGTATAATAAGCAGAAATGCACCGGCCTTTATGATGAATTGCCAGGGTAACACAGGGACATCTTGTTTGCATTTCAATGCACCAAGTGTCAGATTCTTATTTCATTACTCGCCGGAACATTAGTGGACGGTTTTTAATTTCTTTTTTTCCCCCTTTAGCAAAGCTCCGTGGAGACCTCTCGCTTTTGCCACTTGCATCAGGAGCAAGGTTGCATTATTTTTAAATGCTGTAGTGTCTGGGTCTCACTCGAAATGTTGCTGAATTAACAAAATAAATGATAGCATATGACCAGCAGTTCTATCTGGCTTCTTTTTTTTAACACAAATTTTCTCTTGCTTTTATTGAACTCATTCTATAAAAGGGATTGGAGGATTTGTGGCATCTTCTTCATATTTTAAACTGGAATGTGTTTTTAGTTATGTTTTGTTTTCTTTTACCCACGTTCACACTGTTCTTTATGTGAAACAATCTGAGAAGCTACAAGAAGCTATTCTCAGGGGAAATGTGGTTCTGAATTACCTTGTAATCTGCTGGGAGCTGCTGGATGCTCAGACCCACCATGAAGTCCCCTGATCTGCCCCATATTCAAAGGCAGCAGACTAAATGTGGATGCCATATAGACTGAGAGCAGATTTGTTTTTCAAAACTCCCCCAAAATGTTTTCTCCTAATATTGTCCCATATACATAATGAGACTTAATGGAGGGTTCTTTAGAGCAGTGATTCTCAAATTTCAGTGGGCAACAAAGTCACCCAGAGGGCTTGTTAAAGTACAGATGGTTGGCTGGACCTTACCCCCAGAGTTTCTGATTCAGGAGGTCTGGAAAACGATCTGAGAATACGCCTTTCTAACTAGATCCCAGTAGCTGATTCTACTGATTAGGAAATATACTTTGAGAACCACTCTAGGGTTATAAGCCCAGCTCTATCATTTACCTTCTAAGTGGTCTTAGGAAAGTTACTTCACCTCTCGGAGATTTAAGAGTCCTCACCTCAAGAAGTAAGAAAAGTCTCAAATACACAACCTAACCTTACACCTAAAAGAGCAAGAAAATGAACAGCAAATAAAGCCTAAAGCTAGCAGATAATGGGAAATTATAAAGATTAGAGCAGAAATAAACAATATAGAAACATAAACAGTCAAACAGATAAATGAAACTAAGAGCTGGTTCTTTGAAAGAATTAATAAAATTGATAAACCCCTAGCCAGACTTCTCAAAAAGAAAAGAGAAAGGATCCAAATAAATAAAATCATTAATGAAAGAGGAGAGATCACAACTAACACCACAGAAATACAAACAATTATAAAAGAATATTATGAAAAACTACATGCAAACAAACTGGCCAATCTGGAAGAAATGGACAAATTCCCAGAAACATACAAACTACCAAAATTGAAACAGGAAGAAATAGAAAAATTTAATAGACCCATAACCAGAAAATAAATTGAATCAGTAATCAAAAATCTCCCAACAAACAAAAGTCCAGGACCAGATGGTTTCCCAGGGGAATTCTACCAAACATTTAAAGAGGTGTTAATACCTGTTCTTCTCAAAGTGTTCTGAAAAGTAGAAATGGAAGGAAAACTTTCAAATTCATTCCACAAGGCCAGCATTACCTTGATTCAAAATCTGAAAAAGACTCTACTAAAAAGGAGAATTACAGGCCAATATCCCTGATGAACATGAATGTAAAAATTCTCAATAAGATACTAGCAAATCAAATCCAACAGCACACTAAACCAATTATTCATCACAATCAAATGGCTGCTATTGCTGGGCTGCAGGAGTGGTTCAATATTCACAAATCAATCAGTGTGATACACCACATTAATAAAAGAAAGGACCAGAATCATACAATCCTCTCAAAAAATGCAAAAAAAAAAAAAAAAGCATTTGACAAAATACAGTAAACCTTGATAAAACCTTCTTTCTTTCTTGATAAAAACCTCAACAAAGTAGGGATATATGAAACATACCTCAACATCATAAAGGCCATATACAAATGACCACAGCCAGTATCATCCTCAATTGGGAAAAATTGAGAGCTTTTCCTCTATGGTCAAGAAAAAAACAGGGATATCCACTCCCACCATTACTATTAAATGTAGTACTGATGTCTTAGTCTCAGCAATCAGACAACAAAATGAAATATAAACCATCCAAATCAGCAAGGAAGAAGTCAAACTTTCACTATTTGCAGATGACATGGAACTCTAAATAGAAATCCCAAAAGACTCCACCAAAAAATTGCTAGAACTAGTACATGAATTCAGCAAAGTTGCAGGATATAAAATCAACATACAGAAATCCATTGCATTTCTATATATTAATAATGAAGCAGCAGAAAAAGAAATGAAGGAATCAATCCCATTTGCAATTGTACCAAAAGCAGTAAGATACCAAGGAATAAACCTAACCAAAGAGATAAAAGAACTGTACTCTGAAAATTGTAGACCTTTTGAAAGAAATTGAAGAGGACACAAAGAAATGGAAAAACATTCCATGCTTATGGATTGGAAGACATTGTTAAAATGTCTATACTACCCAAAGTAATCTATACATTTCATGTAATTCCCTATCAAAACACCACCACCATTTTTCACAGAGCTAGAACAAACAATACTAAAATTTGTGTGGAACCATAAAAGACTCCAAATAGCCAAAGTAATCCTGAAAAAGCAAAGGTGAAAGCATCACAATTCCAGACTTCAAGCTATATTACAAAATGTAAGCCATCAAAACAGTATGATACTGGCACAAAAACAGATATGTACAGATCAATGGAACAGAGTAGAAAACTCAGAAATGGACACACAACTATATGGCCAACTAATCTTCATCAAAGCAGGAAAGCATATCCAATGGAAAAAAGAGTCTCTTCAACAAATGGTGTTAGGTAAACTGGATAGCAATATACAGAAGAATGAACCTCGAACTTTTCTTACACCATAGACAAAAATAAATTCAAAATCTATGAAAGATCTAAATGTGAGACAAGAAACAATCAAAATCCTAGAGGAGAACATAGGTAGCAATCTCTTTGATCTTGGCAAACTTCTTTGCTAGACATGCCTCCAGAGGCAAGGGAAACAAAAGCAAACATGAACTAGTGAGACTTCATCAAGATAAAAAAGCTTCTGCACAGAAAAAGAACAATCAACAAAACTGAAAGGCAACCTATAGAATGGGAGAAGATATTTGCAAATGACATATCTTATAAAGGGTTAGTATCCAAAATCTATAAAGAACTTATCAGAATAACACCCAAAACACATAATCCAGTGAAGAAATGGGCAAAACACATGAATAAACATTTTTCTAAAGAAGACATACAGATAGCTAACAGGCACATGAAAAGATACTCAATATCACTCATTGTTAGGAAAATACAAATGAAAACCACCACCTCACACCTGTCAGAATGACTAAAATTAACAACACAAGAAACAGCAGGAGAGGATGCAGAGAAGGGGGAGCCCTCTTGCAATGCTGATGGGAATGAAAACTGGTGCAGCCACTCTGGAAAATAGTATCTAGCTTCCTCAAAAAGTTAAAAATAGGACTACCTGATGACTCAGCAATTGCACTACTAGGTATTTACTCAAAGAACACAAAAATATAGATTCAAAGGGATACATGCACTCTGATGTTTATAGCAGCATTATTAACAATCACCAAATTATGGAAAGAGTCCAAATGTCTATTGACTGATGAACGGATAAAGAAGATATGGTATAATACATACAATATATTGTATATTGTGTTGGAATATTACTCAGCCATCACAAAGAATGAAATCTCACCACTTGTAATGACGTGGATGGAGTATGTTATGCTAAGTGAAATAAGCGAGTCAGAGAAAGAGAAATACCATATGAATTCACTCATATGTGGAATTTAAAAAGCAAAACAGATGAACATACAGGAAGGGATAGAAAGAAAGGGAAATAAACCATAAGAGGCTCTTAACAAAAAAAAAAACACACTAAGGGGTAATGGAGGGAGGGGAGATGGGCTAAACAGGTGATGGGTATTAAGAAGGGCACTTGTTATGATGAGCACAGGGTATTATATGTAAATAATGAATCACTAAATTCTATTCTTGAAGCCAATATTATACTATGTTAACTAACTAAAATTTAAATAAAATTTTTAAAAAATAGAAAACAGTAATCATGAAAATATATACATTCAAGAATCCTCATCAATAAAACAAAGATGGTAGTGGCACTCTCCCCTAAAGCAACTGTTAGAGAAAATGAACAAATAAAGCACCAAGAACAATTCCAGGAATGTAGTAAGTGTTCAACAAACATTAATTCTTTTCCTTTCCTCTTCTTCCTCTCATGGCAGAAAAATGAGAGGTCCTATAATACATTTCTGCATATAGTGCAGGAGTCCCTCCTCTAGCCTGCCTGAGTGACTACTCAGCTCCTGTCTGGTCACCTCCAGACGTGGGGACCTCTCTACTTCAGGGAAATCCACTGCTTTGTGGCCAGCTCTCATTGGTAGAAAGTTATGCTGACTTGAAACCTTTCTCCCTGAAATTACATGCTACTGCCCTCCTGAGTTATAGAGAATAAATCTTGACTATAATTTTAAAAATTTAAATCAGGACATCCTAAGGGCTTATCAACACAGTAAGTGGACTTCCAACAGGAACAGATCTTAAACTGCTTGGTACACTTTGTTGTGTTTATTAGTGACTTCAATCATGGATTCATTCATTTACTCATTCTCTTACCAGGCAAAGTATGTGAGGAGAGCTCTGCTAAAGACAAGCCAGACAAAATGGACAGAAGCTGGACTGTGCAACTCAGGCATGCCAGACGAAGAGGTCTAAGCTTTGTTCTTGGGTAGTGGGAGGCTGGGGAATGAAATGGTCAGGTTTATATTTCATAAGATAATACTGTCAAGAGTTTGAAGAACACATTGCATGTGGTGAGACTGGAACCAAGGAGACTAATTAGAAGGTTACAGAGAAGAATGAACAGGAAATATATCAAAATGACAGAAAGAACAGGACGTGGTCATCAGTTGCCTGTGAGGGATAAATGAAAAGGGGTGTCTAGGATGATGTCTTAAGGCCCTTGTGGCTGAACAAAGGATTGACATTTACTGATAAAGGTGATATGTAAAGAGGACCAGGTTTTCTAGGAAATAATCAGTCCAGTTTGGGACATGTTAAGCTTGAAACACTTATAGAACATCCTGTAGGCAGCTGAATTCATAGGTCTGAAATCTCAGGAGTACAATACAAACTGTACATGTTGATGCGGGAGTCAAGGACTTAAACATGATAGCTATTACAGGAATAATTGTAGGATTATAAATACAAGACAATAATTCCATAATTATAGGAATGAATAAGTACACTCAGGGTGAGGGAGGAAAGAAGAAGACCAGGACACAACTTAAGGAACAGCAACATCTGAAGGGCAGAGGAACCAAAAGGAATCCACCAAAGACAGACAGAAAGATGGAGGAAGACACAGAAGAGAATAATAACACAGAAGCCAGAGAAGAAAACCTAGAAGAGGGGTGTGTCAACAGTATCTGGTGCCACAATGAGGACATCAGGCAATTACCAAAAGAGGCCCATTGGATGTGGTAATCCAAGGAGGGTCTTGGTGAGCAAGTGTTTGTGGAGTAAATGTGGTGAAAACTAGGTAGTTGAGCTCATGTGAAGAAAAGAGGGAATGAGAAACTGGAGACAAAGTATACTTCTTCAAAGAGCTTGGAGGCAATGGAGAGACACACAGAATGGGTCAAGGAAGGATATTTTTACTATCAGAGAAAAATGAGCTCAATTTACTGTAAAGTAGAAAACAGCAGCTGTGTCCAATACTGCTCATGAATTCATAGATGCGTTTATGAGCGAACCTTTGGTTTTTTAAGTTTATTTAGTTATTTTGATAAAGAGAGAGCGTGAGCAGGAGAGGGGTAGAGAGAGAGGTCTGAGCTGGCTCAGCACTGCCCAGTGATGGGGAGTTCAATCCCACGAACCATGAGATCATGCCCTGAGCTGAAATCAAGAGTCAGACGCTTAACCAACTGAGCCACCCAGATGCCGCAATAGCAGAGAACAAGGATGCATGCCTTGGGCTCATCCAGGATTGAACCTGGGACTTCTCGCACTCAAAGCAAGATTCACACCCCTAGACCAACAAGCCTTACATGCTATGGCTGAACCTTTGTGACTGAGAGACATCAGTCACCGCAAAGTTCAATAATAATAAGATTATTTGGAGCAACGGAGGACTGAGCTTTGACTTAATGCCCAGGCTACGCTGACTTGTAAGAAAACAAAAACACTGTTTTCTTCCACACTACTGCTTCTACACACAGGGTTTCCAGAGTTTGTGTCTCTAGAAAATGTAACCGTGCTTCCTCAAAAGCACTAACACTCAAGCCTGGGGAAGGAAGCAGGAAGAGGACTCCCACATAAAGAACCTGTCCCATCACTTTGCCACCAGCCATGCCATGAAGGCAGAAGCCAGCTCAGGAGAGCAGCTTCTCTGCCAAGTACTCACCCACGACCCTCTTCACATGCATTCCCTCAATCCATCTCCCACTCTCACCCATGAGCAATCTTTCTTCCTGACTCCCGGGTCTTACCCTCGTTTTTGTTGACTCATTCAGATACCGTTTTTAGTTCACCTCCCCATTCCTACCTTTACTGTACCTCCAGTTTTTTTTCCTTATTGAACTATACACTTTATTTGTTTTAATACAATTTTTTGCCAAATTGGCTAACATAGAGTGTGTAAAGTGTGCCCTTGGCTTTTGGGATAGATTCCCATGGTTCATCGCCTACATACTACAACCAGTGCTCATGCCAACAAGTGCCCTCCTCATTGCCCATCACCCACTTTCCCCTCTCCCCCACCCCCTCATCAACCCTCAGTTTGTTCTCTGATACTCCCAGTTTTAAAACATTCTTTTTTTTTATTTCTTTAGAGTTCATTTATTTTTGAGAGAGAGAAAGAGAGAAAGAAAGAGAGACAGAGCATGAGTGGGTGAGGGGCAGAGAGAGAGAGCAGGAGACACAAAATCTGAAATAGGCTCCAGGTTTTGAGCTGTCAACACAGAGCCTGATGCAGGGTTTAAACTCACAAACCACGAGATCATGACCTAGGTCGAAGTCAGATGCTTAACGAACTGAGCCACTCAGGCGCCCCTTTAAAACATTCGCTGTCCTAGGATTCTCAGTGCACCCATCTCATGAATAAGGGCCGTAACTAGACCTCTAGTGGAGCAGACTTCCCTCACAACAAAGTGGCATGCTTTGCCCTCCACTCACCAACAGACGAATTCTCATCGTAGGTACCCGAGGCCACCCAACTAGTATGTAGCAGAACAAGAATTGGAGCCTGGCTCATCTGGTCCCAAAGCCTATTCTCTTTAAGACTGTGCTGTCATCACTTATCTACATGATGTGGTATTTGGTGGGTAACGTCCTGCCCCCAAATGTCTCCCACACTTAGCAGGCATTATGCCCTGTCCCTGAAGAAGCCTTCAAGTCCATAGTCATCAAGAGACCCCACCGATCTGCCGAGGCCTGGGACTGGGGTGACATGAGAGGCTGACCCTGCAGATGCGTGACCCTCCTTAAATTCTGTCCCACAGAAGTCTCAGCCACCTCACCTGGTCCTGGCCTTAGATTCTCTTTAAGGATTTCCTTTTGATATCTTTAAAAAATACTATTTGAAGATACATAAAATTATCTCATCGAAGTGACATCACCCATATGTCTAAGACATCCCTCATTTGTGCCCCCCCCAACAACAACAGTTTGGCATCCATCCATAGACAAAGCGTCTTTGCAGGGGCAGTTAGATCCAGCACCATTTGCCGAGGAACACACCCACCCATGCATTAGACAATAGGCTTAGAGACCTCCTTCCTGGCTGTGTCCCCTGCAGAGACCCCTAAACCAGTTCCCGTGTCTCTCAGCTGTGGTCTGGGAGCCCCTGGAAAACAGTCTTAGACCATTTTACTCAGGGAAGAAAGAGCCTTTGTGGAAGTCCAGGTTTCCAGTGAAGATGTGCCAGCACACGATTGGGGGGGGGGAGGGGGAAATACTAGTTTGAATGCATTGGAAAGGGTAAGAGGAACTGTTTGTTTTACCTGCATCATCCTTTCCTCAAGACAGCACAGCTCAAGCCCAAGAGACAGCTCAGGCTGTAATTTCTCCTCTGGGGAGAAATGAGAGCATGTAAGTGAACACCTGACTTCCCTAGCTGTGCAGGGTGCTGCCAAGGAGACCCATTCCTCTCCCACTCCATTCAGAGCCATAAGCTTCGTGAGCAGGGTGCAGGAAGACAGTGGGAAGCAGCAGACAGGAATCTGGAGAGCATTAAAGGGATGTGATCCTATCAACAGTGTCAAAGACTCCGTCAAACTCGTCCTCAACTGCTGGAACCCCTGGGCCACAACTGGCACGTGAGCATCCTCAGTGTTCCATGAACCCCAATCCACACACACACACCCCCAGCTCTCAAGGCATACTACCAATGGCAGTGAGAGCCAGCTTTGGCAGGTGCCTAGTGAGCAGGCATAGAAAGCCAGCCCAAATCTAAAGACCAAGGAGAGTCCATAAACTTGAGCTTTAGTGCCACCTTCGGGAAAACACAAGGGAAGCTGTCAGCACTTCATCTCCTCTGTTGCAGAGAAGGCATACAAGGTTAAGAATTCTGCCACAAGAGGGAGCAAGAAGTGTGAAGTAGGTATATCCATAAAAGATCTGAGAAAGCCTCAGAATCCCTAGTAGGACTAATGAAACGTAAGCTTCTCCTGAAGTCAGTTAGTAAAGACAAGAGGTGGTGACCACTACCTCAAATGCAAAGGCAGCAACTCAAGACTTCAAGGAATGTGAAAAATCAATGAAACATGACACTACAATAACCTTCTAGTAATCAATCCCAAAGACATGGGCATCTGCAGTTTGTCCAATAAAGAATCCAAAATAGCTATTTTAAGGAAACTTAATAAGCTACTAAAGAATACAGAAAGACAATTCAGTGAGACCAGGGAAAAAAGAGTGTTCAACGAGTGGAGTTGGGGGGAATGGGATAATCACATGGAGAAGACTAAAACTGAACCCCTATAATATACCTTTCACAAAAATTAACTCAAAATGGATTAAAGATTTAAACATAAGATATGAAACCATAAAACTCCTAGAAAGAAACATATGGAAAATCTTCTTCACATTGGACTTGGCAACAATTTTTTTGGATATGACACCAAAAACACAAGCAGCAAAAGCAAAGTAAATAAGTGGGATTAAATCAGACTGAAAACTTCTACACAGCAAAGGAAACAGCTAACAAAGTGAAAAGGAAAACCTAAAATATATTTGCAAATCATATGTCTTATAAGAATTAACATAAAAATACAAAAAGAACTAATAAAACCTAATAGCAATAATAATAATAATCCAATTTTAAAATGAGCAGAAGCAGGCAGAGAAGGACAGATACCATATGTTTGCACTCATAGGTCTAACAGGAGAACAGGAGAAACCTAATGGAGAACCATAGGGAAAGAGGGAAAGGGAGTTGGGGAGAGAGAGGGATGCAAAACCTGAGAGACTATTGAATACTGAAAATGAACTGAGGGTTGAAGGGAAAGGGGGAGGGGAGAAAAGAGGTGGTGTTGATAGAGGAGGGCACTTGTGGGGAAGAGCACTGGGTGTTGTATGGAAACCAATTTGGCAATAAACTACTTAAAAAATAAATAAATAAATAATAAAATGAGCAGAAGATCTGAAGAGACATTTTCCCAAGAAGACACACAACTGGCCAACAGGTACTTGAAAAGATAATCAACATCACTAATCATCAGTTAACAGAAATCAAAACCATAATGAAATAACTTGCATCTGTCACAACGGCTGTAATCAAAAAGACCAGACACACAAGAGATAACAAGTGCTGCCAAAGATGTGGAGAAAAGGGAGTTTCTGTGCATTGCTGGTGGGATTGCAAACTGGTACAGCCACTATGGAAAGAGCAGGAAGATTCCTTCAAAAATTAAAAATAGAGCTACCATATGATCCAGAAATACCACTTCTGGGTATATACCCAAAGGAAATGACATCAAGGTCACAAGGAGATGTTTGCACTCCCAAGTTCACTGCACCATTATCACAATAGCCAAGATATGGAAACAATCTAAGTGTTCATCTACAGATGAATGAAGACATATATATCTACATATATATCTATATATATCTATATATATAGAGAGAGAGAGAGAGAGAGAGACAGATCGATCGATATAGACAGAGAAAGAAGGAAATCCTGTCATTTGTTATAACAGGGATAGACCTTGATGGCATTATGCTAAGTGAACAAAGTCAGAAACAGAATTATAAAAACTGTATGTTCTCACATGTGGAATCTAACAAAGCCAAATTCATAGAAACATGATAGGGGATGAGAGAAAATGAAGAGCTATTGATGAAAGGGTATAAATTTCCAGTTACAAGATGAGTAAGTTCTGGATAATACAGAATCCTAGTGTACAGCACGGTGACTAGTTACCAGTACCATATTACACCCTGAAAGTTGCTAAGAAGGTAATCTTGAATATTCTCACCATAAAAAAAAAGAAATAGTAACCACGTAAGTTGATAGAAGTGTTAACTAATCCTAATGTGGTAATCATTTCACAATATATAAGTTTATCACCTCATCACGTATACCTTAAACTTACACAATGGTGTATATCAACTATACTGCATTAAAGAGAGAAAAAATTCTCTCATTCCTATAAACTTATTTCTACTTTTTATCAGTCTTGTATATGTGCACAGAAGCCCCAAGATAAGTAGCAAAAGATTCTCAGCATGTTGCTTGAGCCAAGGTGCTGTCAAAGGAAAGAAGTCAAACCTATACGAAGTTATTTGCTATGGGTGATCCTATAATACGGAATGAAAGTAAGAGGATGTCAAGTGTCCAAAATGGGATAATTGTTTTCACTTTCCTTTACCATACCATGTAGTTTGCAGGGATTTTTTTAATAATAAGCATGTGTTATATTTATAATGATAATATAGAGTCAGGAGTCTTTTTTAAAATAGATATCTATTTGCAATGGATGGGTCTTGCCAGGTACTCCACAATTCTTTTTTTTAATGTTTATTTATTTTTGAGAGAAGGAGCACAAATGGGGGAGGGGCAGACAGAGAGGGAGACTCAGAATCCAAAGCAGGCTGCAGGCTCTGAGCTGTCAGCACAGAGCCCGACGAAGGGTTCAAACTCACAAACCCATGAGATCATGACCTGAGGTGAAGTCAGACACTTACCAGACTGAGTCACCAGGCTGCCCTCCACAATTCTTTTGGAGCTAATTTCTACATATTAACTGACCTGGGGGACTGACTCTGTGGGTCTGAAGACATGGGCCATAGCCTAAGAGGGAAGAACTTGTGTGGACTTTGTGGGATTCAACTTGCATTCTTTGTCCCTTGTATACAAGTGCCCTTCCCCAGCACATGCAGGGTCAACTCCCATGGCTTTAAATAAATTTTAAACTTGCCAACCATTTCTACGTTTGTCTCGGCAACCTAGACCTCATCGCAGAGCTCTAGATTCTGTGTATACAACTGCTTGCCTGACATTTTCACATGTATATATATTATAGGCATCTCAAAATTAATATATGCATTACTAAACTCTTGAATTTCCTCACAAAACTGCTCCTCTCTTGACCACCTCCTTGTTATGGGATGAACTGTTCACCTCCCCAATCAGGTTCTTATGTTGAAGTCCAAACACTCAGTACCTCCAAACGTGACCATATTTGGAGATAGGATCTTTAAAGAGATAATTAAGTTAAAGTGAGATTATTAGGGTGGGCCCTAGTCCAATATGACTGATGTCCTCATAAGAAGAGAAAATGTGGACACAGACACGTACAAAGGAAAGATGATGTGAAGACACAGGGATCCCCAAGCCATCTACGCAGCGAGGAGAGGCCTGGAACAGATTCTTCCCTCAGAAGGAACCACCCCTACCAGCACCTTGATCTAGGACATCCAGGCTCCAGAGCTGTGACAAAATAATTTTCTCTTATTTAAACCATCCAGTCTTTGGAACTTTGTGACAGCAGCCCTAACAAACTATATACACCATATAAGCAGTTCGTACCACCAACCTCTAATAGCTAAAAGCCAAAAATCTGAGTCGGCCCTGAGATGCCTTCTTGCCCAGCCCCACACCCGATCTCTAACCAAGTCCTGTTGCGTCAACCTACAGAACACATCTCAACCTGTCTGCTGATCTCTACCTCCACCCCCACCACTGGCCCAAACCACCAGATCTAGTGAAGGGAACCATATCGGCAGCTTGATGACCAAGCACAGTTCATATCGGTCACCTCGAGAATGGTGGGAATGGACTTTTGAGTGGAAACCTGTAATTGCCTAATGCTAGATAAACAGGATAGGGGTGGTTAGGGCCAGATGTTAAAGAGACAGGTGTCACAACTCTTGACAAGGCCTATGTCGGCAGCTGAGTGGGCCTCTAGCTTCTGACCAATTTTGACCTATTTAGGCTTATTCTGACCCTCAATACCTGCCCCATTCTTTGAGCTTGACCTCACCGTGCAGACTTCAGATCCAGAGCCCTCCAGGATTGTGCACCCATTAATTCTTCCTTGCCCATCTACCTACCTGCCTGTCCCCTGACCATCCGGGTTCTGCGCAGACCCTCAGCAGGTAAAGGTAGCCAGCTCTGCTGCTGCCAGCCCTTCAGTTCTGCCTCCACCACCAGCTCCTTCCCAGAGTTCCTGGGCCTGAGCTTCAGCCCTTGGGGTGCTCCTCGGGCTCAGCACCTCCACCTATGCAAGGCATGCTCTTTTCTTGATGGTTCCCCAACACCTATAAAGGAAAGGTCAGTCCCCTCCTCTGTAACACGGCACACGGCCACCTGGGCCCTGTCTTATATATTCTCCCCCCTTCTTCAACACTCTAGCAATCTACTCATCTCCCGAGTAGGCCACTCACTTCACACTTTCACGTTATGTTCATTCTGTCCCCTCTGCTTTGAATGCTTGCCCTCTACTTTTACTCTTGGCTCCTCCAATTTGTTCCTTGAGAGGCAGATCAGATGACCACCTCCCTCCATATTCCATCCCTCACCCTTCTATACCAGCTCTAGATGCCCCTTCTCCTGCTCCTGCATTTCCTTTTCTCTCTGACTTAACCCATTATATATTGGGTATTTGTTTTGTTTTTTTTTTTTCATCTTCATCACTCAACTGTGAGTTCTTTGAGGGCACAGATCACCTCTTATTGAATGCAGTATCCCCAGGTCTAGCATAACTGCTCATACACAGTAGGTGTCAAATAAGTGTTTGTGGAGCCAAACTAGCCTAATTCACAGACCACTGCACCCTGTGTCCCAGGCTCCAGCCCACAACAAAGTGACATGTTTCACCCTCTCCACAGCAGGGTATCTGGCTGCTGCCTTTCCTGGACCAAGTCACATGGTAGCTGCTACAAATGAAGTACACAGGTAACCTAGCCTAGACGGCTTTTTAAAGTTTCTCAAGGAAAAGAAAATTGTGAAATGCCCCACTGGGGCCAGGAAGCAATCTCTCCTAGTCCAGACTTGCGCCCAAAGCCAGCTGCTTGGGCCGGGAGATAACGGGGCCCCATGCTGAGCTGCCACCAGCAGACTCAGAAAAGTAACAAATTGACAACATTCAGGAAGAAGATTCCTCATTTCCAATAGTATCATCTATACCCTGTGGCATAAAGCACCTCCTGCCTTATTAACGTCTTTTACATTTTTTAGTGCTGAATCCAAGGTGAAAGGGAGGAGGGGAGAAGGTACGTCTGTACCAGAGTCCTTTAGGAACCAGGAAAATGCCATGGCAGAGATGAATTGTAGACCCAGAAATAGCATTTTTTGGATGAAATGTATAATGTTCACTCTTTCAAAAAAATGTTTAATACAGCCCAAATGACATCATATCAGGTCAGACAGAGCAGAAAGAAGGAAGAAAAATACTGAGCATGAGAAGGATTTAATATAGACAGGAGCTTTCTAGAATGGATTCCACACTGCACACGGAAGACCAGAAAGAAAAATCTTTATCAGAAAAGGTGTTCCCCGTCCCCCCTCCCCCCGGCCTTACCACAGTTAAATACCAGCTGAATTTACTTGAGTTTTTAACTATCTGCTGCACTTCCAATACTAACATCAAAACTTGAAGGAGAAGGATATTTAGCTAGTCTAGTCAAGCTCCCCCCATAGACATGCTTGTGAAGTAGTGGACCGGGGAGGTTCCTTACCACATTCACTGAGCCCAGTACAATTCACTCACACAGAACCCCTTTCCCATGGCCCAACACTCCGGTCCCCACGTTCCCCACCCCTGAAATCATATGCAGCCCTATGTGTCACTGAATTATAGAATCCTGGAGATAAACGTGTCTCCATTATTATTCTCTCAGTTGCAAGTAACTGTAGCCTACTCAATCTAGTTTAAGCAAAGAAAGGCGAGGGGGAGATTTTCTTTTAAGGCCACTAAGCTGACTTACAGAATCCAAGAGGAAGAATGCAGCCTTTCTCAGGAAAGAACCGGAATGTGCAACAGGAAGTCATCATGATTTCGATTCCATCTCTCATCTCTGATTCTTTCTGCAAATCTGCTTCACTGTCCTGTTTCTGCAGATTGGCATTTCTTGACTCTTACCCACAGGACAGACTGTGTAGCCCACAGCTCTGAGGGCACCATGTTGCAGCTCCACAAGAAAAACAAATAACTGGTTGTCCCCCCAGTTCAATTCCAAATTCCTGGAGAAGGGAATCTGATTGGCTTAGCTTGAGTTAGGTGCCATCTCTGTCCCAATCCACTGTGACTAGGGGCCTACACCCTGCAGTGCATATGGTTGCCTTGGGCTCACCCAGAGCCCCTAGGAGCAGTTCCCAGGGTACTCCAGGGTAGATGTGTTTGTGTGCTAAGGTCCAGAACCAGCACTGAACAGTGTCTCACCTAACCTTAACACAGTGTGAATCCTGTCCAATCTCTGCCCAGAAATCTGAGCAAAGTGAAGAAAGAGATGGTGTTTGGAAAAGTGATGCAGGAGAAGGAGACTGAGATAGAGATAGATAAGGAGATAAGGTATAGGCATCATGAAATGTCAAGAAATGAAACAGCAACACAAGTGTTTTGGCATGGTTTTCAAATAATCAGTTATCAATAAAGAAACCACAATCATGGCTGAAAATTTAGACAGCTAAAGGAAGGAGGTGCAGCCATGAAGAAACAATTCACACACAGAAACATGCGGAACGCTAGGAAGAGCAGAGATGGTATCACTGAAGTGTTTTCATCCACTGAGTCATACAAAAGCGCTTATAGCTTTGTTTTCCTTTTTCTATCTTGACGGAAAATTCTTGATTTTCACAGTACTATAGAACTAATAAATTCTGCTGTATATAGAATTACTGTTAATGATTAACATTTCTATTTTAATAAATAGAATGCTTTGTGTGAATGCCATTTTTACATGCCAAAACTGACAAATATCAGCAATTTCAAAATAATATTTTTCAAAATAATATATATGTCGCTTTTAAATGGAACTACAGATTTATCAATATTGGGGACTACTACCACTGCACCCCTAATGCCAGCTTTTCAGAGACAACCATTGTCAGCTTTTTCAACTGATTCTTCTGATTGCTTATTTCTAAATAATATTAGTATATTCTTATTTCTTGATATTTCTATTTTATACTTTATTATCATTTTCCTCCTGTGGATGATATGAACCATCTCGATGCCATCAAACATATCAGATAACCTACTAGTTCCAGTAGTTTTCCTGGAAACATTCCTACCAGAGACTTGCATCTTTCTGCTCAAATTTCACCTGGTGCTCTCTAGACCTACAGACTAGTGGCAATGCCGGAACTTCTCCTACCCACTATCTGGGGAACTCCCTTTGCCTCGCTCCTCTCCCCACACTGACCTAGTGTTCTTCTCGTTCTTGGTTTGCCACCTCATTTTGTGGAACACACACCCAACTGCTCTCTGAACATCAAGCAAAGGAGATACATTTGTAAGAACTTGAATGTCTGCAAATGTCCTTCTGTCTTTGATATTGATTGGTGATTTGGCAGAATATGGAATTCTAGATTGAAATGTATCTGTCCTGGAATTCTGAAAGCTTTGTCTTCCTTCTAGGGTACCTATTGATAAATTCCATGCCATTATGTTATATACAACCTGGTTATGCTCCTAAGACCATTTTAAGCCCTTCTCTGTATCCCTGATGCTCTAAAATTACTTGAAGACATGCTTTATAGTCAAACTCCATTCATTTATTTTGTTGAGACTTTAAAACCAGAAGTTCCTATTCTGGCAAACCATGAGAGACTCCTGAATACTGAGAACAAACTGAAGGCTGATGGAGGAGGGGGAGAAGGGAAGGGGGGTGATGGGAATGGAGGAGGGCACTTGTGGGGATGAGCACTGGGTGTAATATGGAAAGCAACTTGATAATAAACTATAAAAGAGGGGCACCTGGGTGCTCAGTTGGTTAAGCCTCAGGCTTTGGCTCAGGTTAGATCTCATGTTCGTGGGTTCAAGCCCTGTGGCAGGCTCTGTGCTGACAGCTCAGAGCCTGGAGCCTGCTTCCGGTTCTGTGTCTCCTTCTCTCTCTGCCCCTCTCCCTCTCATGTTCTGTCTCTTTCTGTATCAAAAATAAATAAAACATTTTAAAAAATTAAGAAATAAATAAATAAACTATAAAAGAAAAAAAAAGAAGTTCCTATCCTGGAAATTATCTTGTATTATTTTTGTAAATTTCTTGTCTTATTTTTTTGACAGTTTCCTCTCCTCCAGTTTTCTCTCTTTTTTCTTTGGGGCTCCTATTAGTCAAATATTGACATCCTGAACTGGTTCTCCAGTTCCATCTTTTCTTTCCCATTTTCCCATTTTTATCTCTTTTATTTTTTATTCTATTCCTGAGAAAATGTCTTCCACATTATCTTCCTCAGTGGTGTCTTCAAACTCACTTACTGAATAGAATATGAATTTTTATCATATTTTAAATCCCAGGACCGCTTCCATGTCATATCCCTTCTTATCTCTCTAAGGACACCTCACCTCTTTAAGGATACTTCACATCCTTTACCTCTTGTCTCTCTAACGATATTTAATTATAGGGAGGTTTTTTTAAAAAAAATCTTTCTTCTTTCTTTCTCATTTGTGTTTCTTCAGAGTTACTTGTTCCTGTTTGCTTGTTTGGATCACTATCTTTTCCGTGAGAAATTTTTTACAAAAGCCTGCTGATCCTTGGTTGTCCAACTAACAGTAAAGTCCTAAGAAGCTGACTGGAAGCTCTGTGTGCTTAGGTGCAGCTGGTTGGCTTCTGGGCTTTACAGCAGGTCAGGTGGTGACCTAGGCACTTCGTGTGGGGGGATTCCAAAATATCAATGTCTGGAGATCTGTTTTCCGTTGTATTCTTCATCCCTGTAGGTTTGTATATTTTTTTTATTCCTTCTATCATTTCAGTGAGATTTGAGTAGGGAAAAGAAGTAAGTATACAGACCCATCACCTTGAGCTGAAAGTGCTCTATTAACTTCAGACAGACCAGCAATACTTTTTTTTTCTGGGAAATAGGGAGTTCACATGCCTCCTGTGTGTCTCCAATACTGTGTGTTAGCCTGCTGATGAATCAGTCCTCAGAAGTTGAGAATATCCCCTTATCTTTTCCCCCTGTGTCTCTGCAACCATCTCTCTGGGTGGAACCCACTTGTGGGTTCTCACTGGTTTCTCTGATTCCTTGAATGCAGAGAACAGTCAGCATCTTGAGGAATTTACTCACCATCTCTTCCTCCTTCCGGCTTTAGATGAAGCAGCAAGGATCTACTTGCCAGAACACACCTATTTACTGCCTGCACAGTTACCTTGGTTCTCACAGTCCCAATTCCAGTGTGACTGGTCAACAATTCCAGTGTGACTCTGGGCCTGTCATGCCTCATGGGGCCCTTCTTTGCAGCCACCCAGAACCTGGCAAGGAACATGGGCTTCCCATGGGAAGTAGTATGATTTGGGGGAGGGGGAATGAGAAGCATCTACTTTAAGGTGACTTTAGGGGCACTCAGGTGGCTCAGCCGGTTAAGCGTCCAACTGGATTTCAGCTCAGGTCATGATCTCACAGTTTGTGAGTTCAAGTCCCATGTCAGGCTACATGCTGACACTCAAGGAACCTGCTTGGAATTATCTGTCTCCCTCTCTCTCTGCTCCTCCCCCCCTTCAAAAATAAATAAACATTTTTTTAAAAAGACAACTCTGAGTTTTGCCCCAGCTTGATCAAATATTCAAACTCTCTGAGACTTAATTTCTTCATGTGTGAAATGGAGATAATATTAATATAGTGAAATAAGACTTCAAAGCATTAGTTGGTAAGTGGCTGTATACTGTACAGTGACTCTTCTACCACCCATGTCCTGTTCTGCAACTAAAGGGAAAGACATCCACTGATGTAGCCATGGTTACCTTTGGGAACAAATGTGCTTCATTTTTCACCTTTTAAAGTCAAAGGACACTTCCTGTAAGACAAGAAAACTTGTAAATGGAGATACAATAGAGGAAGCAGATTTGGCCTTGTACATCACAGCAAATGAAAGAGCTCCAAGATGGAGGAGAAGGAAAAGAGTTTGGGAAGAAAGAATGAGACGTTCTCTAGCAGCCCAACGCCCTGCCTCTCATCCTGGGTCAGGCCCAGGCTGGGCAGAGTCTCTGAGAGCAGAGGGGGCTTGGACCTGTTCATCCTAGAGCTCTTAAAGTTGACCACCAGTGCAGAGATGACCGTGAGACGCTACAGGCATGGCTGTAGGAATCCCGGGAGTTTCCTTGGGCATGAATGGAAAGCAGAAGTTTGCTGAGGATGAGCTGGCCTGGAAGTAACCACAGCACAGGCAGGCAGGCCCCTGTGAAGTGGGGGAGGACAGATCAGAAGAAGTTCTCTGAGCAACTAAGCTCAGGGTGACAAGGACGGACGTGGGGCCAAGTCAGCAGAGGAATATACCCCTGTTCTGAGACTAACACAAACTGAGACGGGAAGAGACACAAAGAGGAGCATCTGTAGGAGACACCTCATCAGTGAGGCAACCACAGGCCAGATGCCCACCAACTTGCTGCCACTGGGTCCTGAAGGCTCCTTTAACCAAAATGCATGAGTTATGGGGGTAGAGGGAGCGGCAGACCTTGAAATGGTTACATTTTAAACCAGGAGTGACCAAAAATGTAAAATGGTGGGTTGAAAAGGCTTGAAATTGTGCTATTTTACTTTTTTTTCTAGCAGCAGGAATAGGGATTTGCAAACTGTGTTTCAATGTTAGAGAAATTTTTAAAGTTTCATTTCGTCTCATCTGAGTCTTAGAGGCTATTGTGACTAGAAAAGTCAAGGCCATTGTATTTGCTTCATATAGTTCTTACTGGGATTAAATGAGGTTCCATCCATGAAGTCCCTAACATTTGGCCTGGCACATAAAAAAACTCAAAAATGTTAGTAACACCCATTAGCCTTTGCTTACCCTTTTCAGAGTTAAGACTAATGGGCCTAGAAAAATAATGCAGAGAGCAAACCCTCTCAGCCTGGGAGCAGTGCTTACCCCAGGCAGGGGAAGCCTCCCCACATTGATACCCCTGTCCCCATATTCCTTTTCTGCAGAGCAGAGCAAGCCCGGCAAGCCAGGCTGCTGCTCTGACCCCTATGGACTAATGCTTTCCCTCTGCCAGCCACACTCTGAGTTCTCACTTTACCCAAAAACCATCTCACTTTACCACCATTTAAGATCACTGAATCATCCTCTCTTTTTTTCCCATTTCAATATGAAGCCTAAGGTACACCTACAGTCATTCTGCTAAGAATGTTAGATAAATAATGCAGTTTAGTCAGATGCTCTATGTCCAATTCAGCTGACTTTAAAGAGAGATGATGTAGAAAGACCCCACTACTGAAGGACAAATTCAACACATCTGTGGTCAGAATGAGCCGGCCCTGTTTAGAAGTTCCTTGTACCATCGGGAGGGCCCTAATTTCATACCCATGTAACAGGTTGCTTCCCTCATTTTATAAGCCTTCAGCTGGGTCTGCAATCTGATGTATCAATTTCTTTCTTCTAGGAAAAGATGAGCTACTAGGCAGCTGAAGATGAGATTTTCAAGAGAAGGTTAAAGGAATTTTATAGCCTGCTTTTGTCATCCATACCACCCGATGACAGCTGGCCTCCATAAATACTTATTAAAATTAATATTGTTTGAGCAAGTCAAAAGAGAAGAAAACATTTCTGCAAGTCTATGCATAACATAACTCTCCCGTGCACAGAGCCTGGGACCATACATGATAGCCTCACATCATGGGCTGCAGTGCTGTTGGGATGGAAAGAGTACTGCGCCAGGAATGAATAAACTGTCCAAACGGACTTTTAGAATAACATTCCCAGTTTTAGAATCTGATGGTTCATTCATTCAACCTCTGTAATTTACCAAAAGCATCCACACACATAATATTACCATCTGGTTACTGTGACAATGATTTGGTAAAATCTCAAGTCAAACCAGCCCTTGCCCAAGACCCAGCTACAAGCCTGCAGTTGGCCCCTGCTGTTACACATACATCAAAGGCTTTGGTCCCCAATCCAGAGCTACAAAGAAACCATGTCAACGTGAACTGTTGTCTACAGTCAGTTAAAGGGCCCTCTCATGCACTTGTGCAACTCTAATGGTAATGCTCACATGTACGATACATCACAATTTACAAAGGCATTTTCCCCAACTTTATTCCAAATAACCCTCATAACATTAAAGAAGTAGGTACCAGGGCACCTGGGCGACTGAGTCAACTGAGCATCAAGCTTGACTTTAGCTCAAGTCACGATCCCAGAGTTGCACTGAGTGTGGAACCTGCTTAAGATTCTCTCTCTCCTTCTGCCCCTCTCCCCTGTTCACACTCTATCTTTCTCTAAAATTAAAAAAAAAAAGCAGGTATCATTATCCCTATTTTATAGGGGAGGAAACTGGGGTTCATAGAAAAAAAATGACTTGCCCTAAGTTACAGAGTTAGTAAGTGGTAGGGCCAGAATTTGCACCTAGGTCCCTGATGTTGTTTCTGCATGTGTTCCAGCAACCCGCTGTGGACTGCAGTAGGGCAGAGTGAAGCTATTCCATTCACTTTTGCCCACAACTGTCCTCACTTTTCAGGCAGCATCTAGGGTAGTCTGGGCTTACTGCATTGAAAAGGAAGGGCATAAAGAGTGAAGAACTAAAAAAGTGAGCTTCCAGGTTTTGAGTTGAAAATAGAATTTTGGAACTTCTGGCAGAAAAAAAATAGCTTTAGATCTCAAAACCCCGGCTTCTAAGTGCAAAAAGGCAGCATTCCGTATTGACCGTTGAATTAAGAGACATGTCTGAGGACAAGCAAGTCAGTTCCTCAAGCCAAACTCCACAGGCTGAAAGGAGGCAGAGAAATGGAGAGAGAGTCACAGATTAATGCAGAAGTGGGGGCCAAGGAACTCAGGTGGGGGTTCTGGGTCTGAGAGCTAGACCTCACAGCGGATGAGTCTGAGGTGGCGCTCCATGATCTCCACCTCCTGGTGCTCATGCCTCTGCATAATCTCCTCCCCTTCAGTGTGAGCAGGACCTGTGACTGCCTTCCAGTAGACACGGCAAAGGTGACAGAACGTACATGATTATGTGTATGTGACTGCACAGTACACAATTTTAGTGCCGTCTTACAAAGAGACACTGTCCCTGCTAACTGAAAAGCCAGCTGCCATCCTGTGAGCTTCCCTGTGGAGACGACCATGTGACAAAGAACTGAGAGCATCCTCCAACCAGCAGCCATAGAAATACTGAGGCCCTCAGTGTGGCCGCCTACAAGCCCCCGCGTGCTGCCAAAGAGCACGTGAGCTTGGAACAAACGTTCCCCTGACTGAGCTTCGAGTGAGAGAGACCCCAACCCTGGCAGCACCTCAGATGCAGCCTTGCAAAGGACTCAGCCAAGCCACAGCCAGATTCCTGCCTCACTGAAACCAGGAGATAATACCTGTGTCTCGTTCTAAGCCTCTAGGTTTGTGGTAATATTTGTGGTGCAACCACAGAAAACTAACACAGATTGGTTCAGGGAACTGTGGGAGAAGGGATGCGTGTCACTCACAGGTAAGACCCAACAGGGTAAGTGAGGTCCTTGAGAGTTTCACAGCCCCACTGTGGTGCAGACCCAGGGGAGGAAAACGGTGGAGGGCATGTCTGAGCAAATAGGGCCTGGCATGGCTGCCCCTGAGTCTTCCTCAACCCTGGAGAAGCTCCAGAGTTCATTCAAGGGGCTCAAAGATATAACTGAGGAGGAACAGCAGACAAGGAAGGGCTTCGTGGTCAGAACACAGAAGTCACAGGCCAATGACACAGACATCTCTGCAGGTGCTAGTAGTTCAAAATGCCAAGAACTACATCTGGTGAGCGCCTGGGTGGCTCAGCTGGTTAAGCATCCAACTCTTGATCTTGGCTCAGGTTATGATATCACAGTTGGTGAGTTTGAGCCCCATATCAGGCTCTGTGCTGAGCCTGCTTAGGATTCTGTCTCTTCCTCTCTCTGTCCCTTCCCCCAAAAAACAAATAAACAAACTTAAAATACACACACACATCTGGGATGTGTAACTTTACACATCCCCAATGCCAGCATGGACTCTTGCTGTGATCAGAGACCTGGAGCTCTCCAGCAAGCTGAGACATCTCCGACCCCTGACTTGAAGCCACTCCAGGGACAGGGTGGGAGCTGGGACAACAATCCTAAACAATTGTGTTCAAACCGGAAATGGCTGTGTTTACCTGGAAATAATTAGGATGCGTACTCGACCTGTGGAGGAGGAGGACAGGTAAACAACCTGACACTACAGACTGATGAGTTCTAGAATAGCAGAAAAGGAAGAGGTCATGGGGATGTACATGAAAGGTTAGTAGAGGCTTCCTGGAGGAAGTGACACCAGAGTTGAGATTTAAAGGACAAATTAAAGTGAGATTCTATGAATATAAGATTCCAAACTTCTACAGTTCTGTGAGTTTAAGTTTTCAAAGTTCTGAGATTCTGTTTTGCTGAAGTCTGGAGATCAAAGGCTCCCTGCTGGCATTGTTATCTCCTGGGCCCTGCTTGGGAGTGGGGGAAACACAAACTAATATATCTGAAATGTATCTGAATGAAGCTCCTATTCCTCCTAATTTCCCACATCTCTGTCATCTCTGCCTGTAGGGCTTTCCTCCTTTTTTAATTTACTCTATTATTTTAATAAAAGTTTCACATGTGCACAATTTCAAGAGTCAAATCGTTTTGTAGGACTTATGTGAAAAATGGCAGTTGCACAGTGTCCCATCCCTCTCCCTTTCTCACCACCCAGGGGGGCCCACTTTCAACTTTTAGAAGATTGTTTTGCCCTTTTTCCTCTTCATCATTAGTAACATACTGAGGTTGCTGCTTCTTGATTTGTCAGATGCTGCATCCACTATTTCCTAACATGGAAACTAAGACTTCCTCTCCCACTCTCTCTAACCCCACCACACACACCTACTTCCTATCTCCATTCACTCAGTAGTGTTACTGTATGATTTTAAATTCAATATACTCAGTGTTTACATTATTATGATCATGCAACACTATTCACAACTGAGTCATGGGGCTTATGAAATATGGTTACTTCACTTTCTAATACATTTTGTTTTCCCTGGAATTTATGATCGTCTTGGTCTTTCATTTGCTAAGTTTTCTATTCCCTTATCATTCATTCAGCTGTGAACTCTTCTTCATATATGTAAATCTCTTCTCAATACGTTCAAACTCATTAGGCATTTGATCATTTTTATCTTCTTGAATAATTCTCTCCTAGTTTTCTGACTCACTTGGGCAATGTGAACTGTTTGCACGACTATCATCTAGGGAGTTCCCTTCACCATGAACCTGAGGATCCCTTTGTTCCTCTCAGCGGTTGGATTCTCTGTTTCTTATATCCCAGTCTGTCACGTCATATCCTATTCCACCATCTTTTGTACACACACGCATGTACACACACACGCTTCCTGGCTTCATGTATTTTTGCCTCCAGCAACCAACACCTATAGCTCTTCAGAAGAGGACTACCCTTGGGTTACGAGAGGTGCTTTGCTTAAAGCCAGAGATCTAATTACCTTGGAATTTTCATCCCTCAACCAACATGCCCCAGAACAGCTCTTATCCACTGATGGACTAGAATGGGAGCATGCAAGCCAGCTCCTTGGTTCAGGTTGGCACAGCTCTAAAGTGACTTATACTCCTGCATTTTCCTGCAGGATCAGACTGAATTCCACCTGGAATTATACCCTGCCTGGCCTCTTCTATTTTCTTGTCCTGCTTCCTCCACTCTCATCTAAATCTCCTTAACTGCACAAGAATCCACATCTCAGAGTCTTCAAGGCGGCCCAACCCGAAGTACATGTCTTCCTTTGGTTTAATCCCTTGGTTTGTGAAGCACACCTTCCAATAGCTTCCTGAGAAAGCGTATATGGTATCTAAACATTTTTTGACCTTCTATGTTTGAAAATGTCTTATTCTACTGGCACACATAACTCACAGTTTGTCTGGTGTGTTAGTTTTATGTGTCAACGTGGCCAGGCTGTAGTACTCACTTAATCAAATGCTAATGTAGATGTTGCTGTGAAAAATGTTTTATAAATGTGTTTAACATCTACAATCCTTTGACTTTAGATAAAAAATATTGCCCTCAATAATGTAGGTGAGCCCCCATTCAACCAGTAGAAAGGCCTTAAGATTAAAACAATTTTCCCAAAGAAATTCTGCCTCAAGTCGGCAACATTAATTCCTGCCTGCATCTCCGGCCTGCCCTACAGGGTGAGACTTACCAGCTCTCCCACAGTCACAGGAGCCAACTCCTTTGGGGGGAAATTCCATTTATATATTTGCATAAATATGTACAATTATTCACTTATATACCCAATCGGGGAAATAGGGCCCATTGGCTCTGTTTCTCTAGAGAACTCTGATACCACTGGGCATCTGAGTCAACTCCTCTAATATTCTGATGGTGTTGCTTTATCATCCTACGCTACCCCCCAGTGCGGCCGTTAGGAAGTCCAATATTATTCGATTCCTGACCCTTACTATAGAACCTGACTTTCCTCTCTGAATCCTTCCTCATCCTTACTGTTCTGGAATTTCATGGTGTGTCTTAGAGTCAGCTGATGTTCTCACTGCACTTGACACTCGGCAGGACCTCTCAATTTGGATACCCGAATTTTTAAATCTACAAAATTTCCTTGAGTTGTTTCTTTAATGATACATTCTTCTTTGTTGTCTCCATTCTCTCTTTCAGGGACTTTAGTTTTGGGGTGTTGGACCCTCTGTACTGGTCCTCTAACTTTCTTGTATCAGCCCTCCTATTTTCTATCACCAGACTGTTTCTTCTCCCTTTGAGAGATTTCATTATATTTTTCTTCTTATCCTTCTTCTGAGATTGTAATTTCACCTCTCATATTTTTAACTTCTAATAGTTACTTGGTTAATAGTAATATTTTCTTGTTTTATGGATGAAACAAGCTTTTAGTTCTCAGGATACTGGTGGTAGTTGTTTTTCATACTTTTTCTTATTTTTTCTTTTTTTAAGTTTATTTATTTATTTTGAGAGAGAGCACAAGTGGGGAAGGAACAGAGAGAGAGAGAGAATCCCAAGCGGGCTCTGCACTGTCTACAGAGCCCAATGCAGGGCCCAAACTCGCAAACCATAAGATCATGACCTGAGCTGAAATGAAGAGCCAGACGCTTAACCAACTGAGCCGCTCAGGTGTCTCTCACACTTTTTCCTACTGCAGACTATTTACCTGAAAGTCCTTGTATCTATTTGTTTTAGTCTCTCTCTTACATGTAAGATTTCTTCATACTATGGATATCCGAGACTATCCTCTTAAGAGTGTGAATCTAAAAAGGTGACGGGAAGTCCCAAGTGTGTGACGAAGTTCATGAACTATCGTCTTCACAGTAGGGTGATCTGGCTGGGCTGTTTTACAGGGGACCCCGATGTGTCTTTCAGTCTTTCCACTTACCTGCCAAGCTTACCCTCTGAAATGTTGTATATCCCTAACACACACGATTTTATAAACACCCTATCTGAGATAGGCCTGACTGAAAGCAGAGGGCTGAGATTAATGACCTGTGATGTTCTCTCCCTCCTATGTATCTGTAGAATGTGTTATCCAATCAATGACAATTCCCAAAAAGGTGATAAGGGACATAAGAAGCACATCTCATCTCTGTAGGGCCATACCATATGACAAAATGAGCCAAGAGAAAGGAAAGACAGAACCTACAAGACAGCTTGATGAGGAACAAATCCTGATTTGAACTTTAGCTCATGCAGGCTCCCCCTCTAGTGACCCCAAGGTGTATTGGGGGGAAATATGGTCTTTGGCTCCACAGACCAAGGATGGTCTCCCCCAAGCATTAATTTTTCCTTTGTAAATCCAGGTTGGGAATCAATTCAATTGTCCTCCAGGACCCTTTAGATTTCCTCTGCCATTAGCCTAATCCATTCCACAACTGTCCGCCTACTTGCCTATCACCCTGCGCTGACCAGGGCTCATGGCTGACAGGGGCTGTGTTACTTACCACTGAGCTACAGTAGGCCGCCCAAGACCTTAAACTCGGTGAATTTTGGACCAATGTGCATTCTCTTTTATTTCCCCCTATGAACTAGAGACCATAATCTCTTCAGAAAACTTAATTTTTCAGTTTGCTTATAGGTAAACAATGTCCACAGAGCCAAGGGCGAAAGTCAAGAAAAAAACAGAGAGAAGGTGATAGGCTGAGAGGAAGAAGCAACCAACTGGAAGAAATTTGAGAAAAAAAGAAAAAACTTAGCACGTGAACAAAACACTATTTTTTTTAAATGAAGGAGATTGGAGGAAAGGGAGATGAGAGGTAACAGGTAAATTTGGATTCTGGAGAAGAAAAATGAAACATAATACAACTATATGATTACAAGGCTATAACATCTCAGGCTGGCTGAAAGCAAGGTTCTCCTTTATGCTGTCATATTGGTTTTCCCCAAAACTCTCTGTTTCAGTTAACCGGTCCTACCCCACACTCCACCCACATGGTTTCCTCAGTGGCTACCATTTTCTTCCCTGAATCTATCTTCCTATCTCTGCCACAGTTGATTGAGTTAGTGGTGGGCATCGATGGTCTAGGCCAATGACAGTCCTTTTTCAGAATGTTTTTCTTTAATGTAGACTTAAAGAAACAAACTTCATGGGCTCTCAGTAGCCATTTCTCACCATGTGAAGAAAGCCCATCTGCACAGAGAAGCAGAGAAAAAGCAACAGCCATGTCCAGGACAACAGATAAAGTCGTTGCAGAAGCCCCACTGCTCCCCTTCCCTTTTCACAGTATAACAGTTCAATCTTAATTGATGTACATGAGCCAATCCCTCCTTTTGCCTAAGTCTGCTCAAGATGAGTCCCGTCACCTGCAATCAAAATGTTCTTAGTTAACAGCACATATGAGAAGACTGTAACAAAAGCCTGCACTGTTCATACACTTAGAAACATTTTAACATGTGCAAAATATCTTCAGTCTTGCTAAGTCATTAAAGCAGGGTTAGGTGGAAAATGCTATTTACCTGTGTTTGTTACCATAACTCTCAGGAAATTAAACACAGCAAAAATCCTTCCTCTAAAAGTCCATGTTTCCAACTGCAGACTGCTCTTCCTTCCCATTAATGCCCACTTCAGTCTCCTCCACCACCTGTTCAAACCTTAGAGAGATACTGTTTCTTTCCTCTTCTTTGGCATCAAATCCAAAAAAAATAATCCCTTCTAGGTTCTACAAGTTTTGAAAGATTATTCCTTCTCATAGACTGATACCCATCATCTGTCTTCCAAATAATGGAAGTTAAAAAAAAAAGATACGTTCCCAGTTTCAGTCAAGATAGAGTAAGTATTATCCAACCTCACTGAATGCAATCAAAAATCCTGGACAGAATGCATGGAGCAGCTATCTGAGAACTCTAAAAAGTAAATGGTGGCAGACAGATTGGGGAAGGAAAACAGAACTCAAAGAACCACCAAAAAGAACAGTGAGCTTTCTGGTTTCATCCTTTAGTGTCTCTGGGCCTAGACTCAAAGGCAGCTGGAAGACTGGAGCTGTGCACCAGCTGAGGACAGAAAGAACTCCAAGAAAAACCATCTATATTTCTGTTCTGAGGCTTAAGAAAGCAAGCCCCTACAGATCTGTTAGAGTGGAAAAAATCCCCTAGGTCAGTCGGTTTTGTTTTTTTCATTCTCACTCCCTAGGCCCAGGCAATTTCATGGCAATACTGTAGATGGAAGCAGCGGCCAGGTAGCCACCTAAAACTCTGAAAGCCCTTCTCTCTGACCAGAGAAACTGGGGTCCCAATAATATGGAGAGAATCACCATTGCTTTTTTTCTCTCTACCTAGTCACTCATTTCATGGCTGTGGGGACAGTCACAGGAAGTGCATGGCAGAGTGGGCAGCTTTCCAGCCAGAGGGCGAGGAGGGAAGGACCTTGGGAGCCAACTAATATCTAGGGAGACCCAACCTCCAGCCACAGGGACAAGTCCTGATAGGCCTAACCTCAGCAAGCCATTGGTCTCATTCCTCTTGACAGTAATTGGTTTAGGAATGACATGGAATGCAATTCTGGACAATGAGAAATGAAAGCAAGGCTACTGATAGTGAGGGCAGAAGGCAAATTTTAATAAAGGTTTCTCTTCAAATGGGAGAGAATAAGCCCTGATAGTAAGTGCCATGTCCATGGACTAGAGCCAGAGCAGCTGTGCTAGAACCACCATTAAAGCTGACAGAGGAGAAGGCTGATGCTCTGAGGTTAGCAGAACGGAAAAATGGAAAGAACCTCCAGCCATGGAATTAGCCAGTCTGGAGCTGCCCAGCCTTGGCCTTCTTCATATAAGGGATAATAATTTTTTCCATTTTTTGAGTGAACTGAGGCAAGATTTTCTGGAACTTGCAGTCAAGATACCTAAGAGTAATACCTTATAAGATACATAGACAGCAAAAAGATTACCAGACCAGGGGCACAAAGTCAGATCCTACCCAAACCTGCCGTCATTCTATACTGTTTCAGGTTCATTCTCTGAACCCTAGGGCTGAGCACGACTTAATCTTCCTCAAGGTTCAGAGGATGTATGAACTTAAGGAAAAGTGAGAAGTCGGCATCTAAAACAGAAAGGGAAACCCCTCTTCTTCCAGATTATTCACAGGTATTTGCAGCATCCTTATACTGGATTCCTGCACAGGCAGCAGGCCCTCCCACAGGCGGTAACCCAACTACAGCAATAGGAGCAGCGCGGAAACAGTAAGGTCAGCTCTCCAAGGAAAGGCAGAAGCATCCTATGTGTTTGAAAAGAGTTTAGTATGTAGATTACACATGTAATAAAGTTTTAACCACCATTTTTTTTGTCAAATAGATGTTTGTTGAAATAATTTTATAGAAAAAATATCCCATGAATTTAAACACCCAGCTGTGTATATTTTACATTTACATCTGTGTATATTTTTTCCAGACTCATCAAAGCACAGACACCATGTACATGAAATTTGTAAGAGTAGCACTCTATTCTGCATTCTGTTTTGCTTGCACTTAGCATTATGATGTATGCACATTTTCACATATGTCTCCATTCCAGCAGTCACAGAGAATTCTGATATACCATCTCTTAACCATTCCCACTCACTAGGCATTTTGGTCAGTTTCCATCTTTCCTTATAATGAATTTGATGCCATAAATATCTTTGTGTAAATGACTTTTCTTTTCATTTGAATTATTACCTTAGGGTATATTCCCAAAAGCGGGATTACCAACTCAAAGGATATGAATGCTTTCATAGTTTCTATTACAAATTGTCGGCTTGCACTTCAGAAAAACAGGGACAAATTACAGATTAGCCAGTAATGTGACTTTTCAGGGCAAAAACTAATATAACAGGTTTTATTGATCTTGTTTTTGTTGTTAATTTAATATTGGCCCTCCGTAGCTGTTCAAATCTGCATTTCTTCAATTACTATTCAAGTTAAACATTTTTCATGTTAGTTTCCTATTTGTAGACAAAGAAATAAAAAGACATTTTGCTAGATCAAATCTATCCACAAGGATAAAGTGGAAACAAGATAAATTGCAAAGGTAATACTATTGAAAGATGTTATCTGTCATTCTTTATATGTAAACAATATCTTTATATTTTTTGACAAATTTTCACATAGTGTCCAGGTCTTAACTATAAATTTGCATAACTCTATATCTATTTTGGACCATAAGCCTTATTCATAATGATTAAAATGATTTTCTAAGTTATTTCATTTAGTATTTTCTTTTGCTTCCAAAAGTTAAAAATTCTTTTGTAATTGATTTGATTTGCCTTGTTTCTGATGATATCTTCTATTGCTTTAAATATCACAAATATATTTCCCCTTCATTGTAGAAATAAATATGCTATTTCATCCTCTTTTGATTTTTTTATGGCTTGTTTCATGGTCATTTGTAAGGTGCAAACCTGAGGTAAATTTCATTACTGCCTGGACTTCTGACATACATGGCTAAATTCTTCCCTTACAACGTTAACTGAGGGTCAGAACACCCAGCCATTTAGTTCTGGGGGTAGCAGGTTGGTACAGAGCAGCTCAGAGTTCAGGATGCTACAGTTCCATATGCTCACCCTTCCAAGGAATCCTACTAACCAGAAAGAATAAGTAATAGTGTTCATAAGCATGCTGAGATGGAAAAAATGCATGGGCGCATGCATGCACACACATACACACAACGTTTCATTTGTAATTTTTTTTAATGTTTCCTTATTTATTTTTGAGAGAGAGGGAAAGCACAAGCCAAGGAGGGGCGGAGAGAGAGGGAGACACAGAATCCCAAGCAGGCTCCAGGCTCTGAGCTGTCAGAATAGAGCCAGATATGGGGCTCAAGCCCATGAACCTCGAGATTATGACCTGAGCTAAAGTTGGACATTGAACCAACAGAGCCACAGAGGCGCCCCAAACACACATGTTTTAATGCATGTCTCTCTGTATTATTTCTTACAAAAGCAAAAAGTCTAATCGAAAAAAATGTTAAAAATTCATAAAAGGGGGGCAAGATGGCGGAGAAGTAAGGCGCCCCATTACCTCCGACCACCCACAATTATCAAACTGAGAAGAATTAAAAAGCCACAGATCTCTGATCTCTGAGAACAGAGGAGTGCGAGCAGATCCCTTATCGACAGCGGTCTCACGGTTGCCTGAGTAAGCGAGTGCGAACCGGGTCCAGAGACTTTAGGGGAGGG
>PJEM01013145.1:0-42627 GCA_004023845.1 Helogale parvula
CTCTCCACACCCTCGCCAGCATCTATAGTCTTTTGATTTGTTCATTTTAGCCACTCTGACTGGTGTGAGGTGGTATCTCAGTGTGGTTTTGATTTGAATTTCCCTGATGATGAGTGACACTGAGCATCGTTTCATGTGCCTGTTGGCCATCTGGATGTCCTCTTTGGAGAAGTGTCTATTCAGGTCTTCTGCCCATTTCCTCACTGGATCTTTCATTTTTCTTGTATGGAGTTTAGTGAGCTCCTTGTATATTTTGGATACTAGCCCTTTATCTGATATGCCATTTGCAACTATCTTTTCCCATTCTGTTAGTTGCCTATTAGTTTTTTTGATTGTTTCCTTTGCCTTGCAGAAGCTTTTTATCTTGATGAGGTCCCAGTAGTTCATTTTTGTTCTTGATTCCCTGGCCTCTGGGGATGTGTTGAGGAAGAAATTGCTAGATGCAGTAATCCTTGACTGGATCTGAGTTTGGAATCCTAAGCTCCAGAGGACATTTCTGGCATCACCGGGAGAATGTTACCATGAATGGCTATTTGACGGCATTGCAGAGTTTCTGACTTTCTTCGTGAGTGTGATCTAGGATTGTGTTGTGTGGGAGAAGGTCCTTGTTCTAAGGGGATCCAATCCACGCTGAAGTATTTAGGGATGAAGTGACATGTCTGCAATTTGTTTTCAAAAGTTTCAGCCAAGAAACAAAGGGAAAAGAAAGGGAGGGAGGAAGGAAGAGAGAAAATGAAAATATAGTGTAATAATGAAATTGGACAACATAGTAATAATTGTGCAGCCTAGATTAATAACTCTCAACTGGAGGTGATTCTATGCCCGGATGACATGTGGCTCTGACTGAGGACATTTTTTTTTAACGGTCACAGGTGTTTTGTAAGGTGGGTGCTACTGGCGCCTAATGGGTGTGTTGTACCCAGATTTTAATATCGCCCCCAAAACCAGAGACCGCCAGGGAGGCCGAATCACGCATGCAAAAGCAAAGGGCTTTATTACGAATTTAGGCCTGGCCAGCTTAAACTTGGGCTCATAGACTTCAACAACACACTGGATCCACGTGGAGTGAGCCCCGAACATGGCAGGGCAGGGCCTTTTATGAGTTTGGGAAGGGGGGTTACAGGAAATTGTGACACAGGTACAGTGATCCAATCATTATTATACAGTATTATTGACAGCAGGTTTAACCATTCACATTGCCTAGAGTATTTGTTACTTTTGGCGGGACCCAATCACAACATTTAGAGTATTGACCAATCACAGAGTGGGCCCAGGACCCTCACGTAGGGCGTGACTAGTCTTAGCCTCCATCTTCAGGCCTGCCCTTAGAAATGTTAAAGATGTTAGCTGGCCTTTCCTGATTGGGTGTTACAAGGGTGGTCCCTTCTGCCTTGGGCAATGTGTGCCCTTCTATTGTCTCATGGAGTCAGTTTCAGACCTGCTTCCTTACAGGTGGAGTCGAAGCAAGCTGCCAGACACCCTACAATGCACACGACAGCTCCCTCCCCACAGCCAGGAACGCACCCGGCCCCAAACAACGGCAGACGTATCAGAAGTGACAAACCCTAAAGGCATTTTTATCCTTCTTTCGAGGTTTTTTTTTAATATGTGTAAAATGTTTCACAGTTAAAAGAGAGAGAGAAACTTAGAAATAAAAGTAAGAATACATGAATAGCAATCCCTTGCAGACCAAACAAAACATATCTGCGTGGTCGTGGGACCACAGCCGGCCACTGTGTGCAGTCACTTGTTCCGATCCACAGTGGCTGGATGGACCGCTGCTGTGGCTGGTGAGCGAGGGTCTCTGAAGTTCTTCCAATATCATGGGCAAAACTCTGGCGGTGCCTGGAATTCCGTTTTCAGGCCCAGTCGGCCGAGAAGGGAGCAGGCGACATGCCCAGGACTCTGGGTCTGAAAACTGCCATCACAGAGGCCTCTTCTGGGATACCACAAGTGCACGGGGCACCAGGAGCAGTTGGTGACTATGGGGGTGCTTTCCGATGAAATGAGCATGAACCCCTCATCTTAGTGACCTGCACAGCCCAAGACAAAATAAATTAAAAGGCTGTGGCTGAGACATTAATTTCAGCCGGAAGCTCTCAGGTGGCTGGGTGTACCCCACCCAGGTACCTCGACCTGTGGCTGGGACATGACATGATTAACTGCATACACAGCGTGATATGCATCCCAACGATCCTTGAGGCAGCGCCACAAATACACAAAGGAGAAACACACAGCCAAATGCAAATAAGAGTGGCATTGGACAAATGCATCCATCCCAAGACTGTAAAATAGTCCCAAACTCAAGAACAGTCTTCCTCAAGAACATCAAGGCCACTTTTGACCAGCCATTCAGGGAGGCTGTTACATGCGGATTTCTGTGGCTCATCCCAGACCTTTATTGACCCAGAATCTTTCCAGGCAGAACACAAGAATGAGCAGTTTAGGAAGTCCCCCACCCCCACCCAATGCTCTCTCAAACTGAAAACACAGTGGAAATCATGGGGCGGAGTCTGCACTTTTATACCTGTGTGACATTGGAGAAGCCACCCAACCCGAGCTATGGTTTTCTCATCTCTGTTGGGGCCCAGTAGGCAAAAATAACCCTCAAACAATATTTGGCCTCCTGGGCTGCACATGTGGCTTCTGTTCATCCTGTCTGTGATTTTCTTGTTTCTTTGTAAAGAGGCATATACTTTTAGGCTTTGAATCAACTTGGTTTGGTCAGTGGTGCCAGCCCTCCCCTTACTTTGCTTTCTAGCTCTTTGTCTGCTATTGGGAGTAAACCACAAGCCTCTGCCAAAAGATTTGCCTATTAAAGGATGAGCATCTTGCCCATGCATAACTGATGAGGGGTCTTAAGAAATGTAAATATCCTCAGAGAATTCTTCAGGCTCATCTTCTGCTTGGAGCCAGACTATTATTAGGGAATCCCTCTCTTGCAATGACTTGATCATTCCTGATATTTACACCTGTCCTGTTAAACATGATCCTTTCCAGAGCATGTCTTCACTTCAAAGACCTTGAACTATGTAACCATTAAAGAAATGATGTAATCACCCATGGTATATAAGACCCTGGCCAAAAGTGTGGCTTTACTACCATCCACGTTGTCTGTCTCGTCTGTCTTCTTTTCTAGAGATATTGCACCAACACCACCCCCTACTCCGGACCTTTCGACTGGGGTGCGTGGGCTGGTTCCCCGCAATCTCTAAGTGGGAGTTGATAGCATCTGTCTCCTAAGTCGTAGTGTACACTAAAGGAGTGTTTACACACACATGCACATGAGCACACACACACATACACACACATGTACACGCACACACAGGCCCCTAGCATGGGGCCTGGCAAATGTTCCTTCATTTTCCATAATAGTGATTGGTCACAGCCTGGAAAGCCTAGAGAACTTTACAAAAGTACAGAGACACAGCAACCATAGAGATTGTGATCTAAATTGTCAAGGGCTGGGTCCCTCTTAACAGGATTTTTTTTTTTAAAGCACTCCAAGTGGTTCTAAGCAGCAACCGGGGTTGAAAACCACATGGTGGAAACTGCCAATAAAAATCAACTATCCTTTCTCTTCAAGAGAATGTACTTCCACTGCATTCTGGAATTCCCAAAGTGTGTACCAGGAGAGCCTCATGTCCAGACTCTGTTATCAGAGGACTGGGTGCCCCAAGCTTCCACCCCCAAGCACCCCTTTCGTGGTCCCTGCAGAAGTGGCTGCAACAGACGAAGCTGGGGGGAATTCTTTTCTCAGACAGAGCCTCTCACCCTCTGTATGCCGGTACCTTCACACCTCCCCTTCTCCTGCTTTTCCTACCCTCCTCCACACCCCCTCCAACACAAACACCCAGGAGGGCTCCTGTAAGCATTGGTTTGCAAGGAAAAGGCTCAGTGGCTATTTCAGAAGACTTAACCCGAATCTGCAAGGCAGCCTACCTATCCCTGGGTGACTCTTCCCCTACCAAGTCCTGCCTCTTCCTTGACCTTAACACAGACCCTGAGAAGCTACAGGGACTGGCGGGCACTGTGGGGAAGTGAAATTCGGGCCTGTGGGGCCAGCAACAGTGCATCTTGAAGACTGAGGAGGTGGGCGGGGCCAGCGTGTTCGTCTCCCAGTTGGTCAGGGCTTCCTGAATCCCCTTGAAGCTTACTTCTGTGCCTAAGGACCCCAACAACAGCCACCCACACCTCCCTGCTGACCCAGCCAAGAGGAACTTCCTCACCTCTTGCCTCAAATCCCTCCCCTCTGGAAGAAAAATCATCGGATATTCTGTGTATAAATAGAAAATAATTACTAGTGAGGTGGTAATGTTTCTTCCCCTATTTTTGGTGGGTCTCTTTGGTCAGATGTTTTTAGGCAGGTCCATGGAGCGGAGCAGGTGCATCCACATAAGCACACATGGGCCCCTGCCAGAGGTGCGGGGAGAGTGTGTACCTGTGTGTGTGTGTGTGTGTGTGTGTGTGTGTGTGTGTGTGGTGGGGGGACACATTGCGATCTCGTTGCCCAACATGGCAAGAAGATGGAGCCTAGCTAGCGCCCAGCCGTCCAGCTGTTCCAAGAGCCCCAGTTGCTCTTCAACCCCTCCCGCCCAGACCTCCCGCCAACCCTGGCCTAGGTCGGGTCTGGGGCCTTCATCCCAGTGACTGCGTCCTCTGCCTCCAAAGTTACTGGGTTGTGCGAATCAATTTCGACACTTTTTGAAAAAAATCAAAAGGCAAATAGCTCCATCAGTCCCCAAATGCCTTTTCCCATCGGCTGCGACTTGCTGGCGCTGGGACTTGCATAATGAATAAGGTAACCCGGAAAGCTGACAAATCAGGGGAGCGGGGAGGCTCCCGCCCTTGGAGTCTGCGCCAACCCCTGCAAGGGGGCTATGGCGCGAGGGGGAAGACCCTGGCCCCCAGCAGGAAGAGGTGACCACAGCGTAAAGGGGCGAAGGGTCCGGGTGGCAGGGTGGCAACCGAGATCCCGATTCCAGGGACTCGGCAGCTCAAGGGGAGAGAGGCGGCAGCTCAAGGGGAGAGAGGCGGCTGCTCAAGGCAAGGCTCTTGTTCTCGCCCTGCCTTCTGTCTTCACCTTCCTCGCCTCTTTTTTGCGAGCTTTAGGAGTTGCAGGCGGCACACACTCCTTACCTCCCTCACAGGCGGCGGGCTCACATACGCCCCCCTTCCCTTTTGGCCACCTGCCCTGATTACCTAGAAGCTAGGATCTGTAATCGGAGGGGTAGACCCCTCCCCCAAACCCAAGACTCCGGCGCTAGGGCTCCCGGGCTGTGTGTGTCTCAGATCCGTTTCAATCCTAGGCGGGAAGGGACGGCGAGAAGGTGAAGGGGGCAGAGGCCACCTGCCAAATACACACGCGCGCTCAAATCCACACCTGTACCGAGCCCAGCGCCCCCTCTCTGCGCTCGGAGCTGAAATTGGCTTCCCAGGTGACCTCCCCCAGCGGAGACGGAGGGGAGGTTGGGGAAGCGCCATTGCCGGGGGAAAGGTGGAGAGGGGAAGAGCAGTCCCGGAGCCGCAGCCCCGCGCCGGCACTCCCAAGCCGCCCGGCTGCGCCAGCTGCCAAGTCCCCGGCTCGCTCCTGCGCCCGGCACTCCCCGGCGCACAGCTCGGTGAGCAGGCAGCGGAGGAGCAGCCGGAGGACTCAGCGCATCGTGCCTCCCAGCCGCTGGGCCGCCGCTGCAGCCGCTTCCCGAGGCGCGGCCGAAGCTGCAGAGGCTGCTGCCGGGGGCTGCGAGCCGCCGCGGGCAGAAAATGCAGGAGCGGCGAGGGCGGTCGTGGTCGGCTGCCTCTGCTCTCTGCTCAGCCCGAGTTCGCCTCCAGCTCGCAGCACGCCGAGGGGCCTGCCGGGGAGGAACCCGTCTGGCCGGGCGAGGGGAGGATGAGCGAGGACCAGTGTCGGCGGCTCCGGGGAGAGGCGGGGGCAGCAGAGCAGGGGAGGGACGGTCTGTCCGCGCCTCGCCTCGGCCGGCGGCTCCGGACTCGCCGCCCTGAGTCCGCTCGCAGGATCCTTCTCACCTGTCCAGCTCGCCAAGTGCGCTGGAGAGAGAGAAGCAACACGTATGGAATGAAGGGAGGGCAGGAGGAAAGGGGTAGGGGTGGGGGTGGGGGGCCCGAGGAGGGAAGGGCGCGAGGTCGAGAGGGGCAGGGGCGCGGAGGAGGTGACTCCGGCTGGCGGGCGGAGCTGAGCTAGGCTGGCGGGCCGGGAGGAGGGGGCTTCGGCAGCCACCCGGGCTGAGGGCACCGATCGGGTTTCCCGGCTCGTGGAGGACCGCTGCGGGACCTCCAGCGCTTATTCCCCTGAGGCGCGGCTCAGACCTGTTCTCCGCGCAGAGGCGGCACCGCCCCTGGCTTTTTCAGGCGTGCGTGCCAAGGTGTTGCTGCTGGAATCTGCCCTGCAAGGAATGGGTGACTCGGAGGGGTTAGGGACAGACTCAGTGGCTTCCACTCCATGGCGGACTGGGGCACAGTCTTATCAGGATCGCCCCTCCACTGTGCATGGGGTCGCCACGCCCTTCCCTGCCCCCCTGACTGTGCTCCCCAGCCAGGCGCGCGTCCAGGATGGTTCTACTCCCTGGGATTGCCCAGGACCAGGGCTGAGCTGGGAAGGCGCGGTGGCAAGCTACTGGCCCCAGGACAAGCCCCCGCGGGAGAGGGTCGTGGAATGAGCTGAATCAAAGAAGCGCAGGAGGTAGGGAGAGGCATCAGATCAGGCTGAGGCAGGGGCACGTCCCACTTTCCAGAAGGTCTTTCCTTGGGACTTTTCTAGGCTCCAGGACCTACCATTTTCTGTCCCTCCAGAGCCTCGCTGTGTTCCCTGCGTTCCCCAGGAGGGCATACCGTGGGGCCAACACTTGCTCACCCAAATCTGGTGCAGCGCAAGGCCTGGGCATCCAGCATCAGCCACCCTCCCGGGGCCTGGAGCCGCGCGTGGGTCTCCGGAGACAACTTCCCTCTGTGCTCACTGAGTCCCCCAGACATCCTCACCCGATGTGGCGCAGTCCGGCCTTGCTTTTTTGGCCTCCCATTGCCCGTAGCCAGTCAGCACTTCCAAATCTGCCCTCTCCACTCAGCCAATTCCACCCGTCCCGTCGTCGCCCTCTATCATTCCTCCCACTTCTTTCCTCTGCTTGAATTTGACTCCAATAGCCCCAAAACAGGATTTGCACCAAAGCTGCTACATTGAATCTAGATTTCCACACGCCCCTGTGTTGTTGTTTTAATTACATAACTAAGTATACACTTTGCAGGTGGCTGGGCAGTTTGCAGGGAAATGATGTCTCCACCACCCCCATCTTCCATCAGGCTTCAGTCGGGCTTCCGGAGGCATTTTCAAAGCACCAAAAAGTTGGGCCACATATTGAATGTGATAGTGCATTCTCTTTAACTGACAAAGAATGATGGGGAGGTGGTTATTGGACTTTTGCAAGTTTTCTCAGAATGACAGGGAGCTTGGCTAGTTATGCCTTCTCTTGAAAGAATGTCACCTACTGTCTTCTGAAAGACTAGCATAGAATGACCCAGTTCCAGCAAAAACAGAACCAGGCGGACATTGATCCAGCATATCCAGGAGTATGCCAGCTCTAGGAGACTTGCAGAATTACAGGCTGAATTATGTTCCAAACCCACCTGGACAAGGTGTGAGATTGTTTAGTCCGAATTCATCAGATCCATTGGAAAGAAGTTCTTAAAATAGGGTTGTGTGGCATGTCTGTCAACCCACACACACCACCACTGTGTGAGCCTCTACAAACACAGGCATTGGTGTGTGAGAACTAATGATAGCTGACATTTATTCGATGCTTACAACTTAGCCACTAAGCTTGTCTTTTCTAAAATCACCTCCTCACAGATGCTCAAAGCAGTGCCTAGCATCTCGCAGACAGTCTTGGAATAGTTGCTAAACCACTTGAGTGACTGATCTCATTTAACTCTCTCTAGGTAATATTACCAGCCCCAAACCACAGAGGCAGAGACTGAGGCCCAAAGCAATTAAACCAGTTGCCCACAGTAGTGTGGCAAGAAGCCCTAAATGTGACTCCTGGGTCTATGTTCTAACCATTGCAGGCAGTGCCTTCCTAAAATAGGCCTCCAGACTCCCTGTCCAGCTGACATTGCATTATATATTTGTTTTTTGCCCATCTGCACACATTGAAATGGTAAACTCCAGAGCAGAAAGGGGCCTTGACTCCTGCAGCGTCTCTCAGCACCTACAGCAGCAAGAAGCACGAGAAACACTCAAAAACCATTTACAGGCTGTTTGATTAACTCACTAGGCTCTCGTACGCAAGACCGTTGGTATGAAACCACGGGAGGAAAGGAACGCGGACAACAGGGACAGACCATGGAGTTTCTGCTGTCGGGACCACGCAGAGGGATTGGGATATTCCTAGGCACTAAATTAGAATGGGAAAGGACTGTTCCAGCAGACCTGCCAAGGTCCAGGAAGCTGAGGCTCAGAGAGGTTAAGGGCTTTGTCCCAAGGTCACATGGTCAGCAAATGGGAAAGCCAGGGCTGGGTGCAGAATACCAGACTCCTAACCTCTGCTTTCCAGCTTGCCCACCCCCATTCACCCCACCCAGGGTCCTCCCAGCTAGCTTCCTCCCAGGAGCCTAGGGCATGGCCTGGTAGAAGAATAGGTCACAGACCCCTTCCCACTGGACTTTGGTGTGTTCAGACACTTCTAAATTTGATTTTTTAAAAGAGGGGGAAAAACACCTTCACGAAAAGAGAAAATCTAAACAGAAAAGTCCATTTCAGAATCTGTCTCCAATCTCTGTAACATATTGTCTGTCACCGCGTCTGGTCCTCGGAGGAGATTCGCTCTGGCTGCTGTTCCCGGCTTTAATGAACAGAGACTACCCTCTGTTGATCACAAGGAGAGTGCAGGGAGCCTGCATCTGAGGACCTGATAGACGCACCCTTCGTGGCTTATTTGCCAGATCCCAAACTTTAAACCCACTACCCCTGTGAGCTTCACCCAAACCAAATTCCCTTGCTGTTCCTGCCTGCCCCTCTGGAATATCGCCCACACCTGCTTCCCAAGCCTTTGAACCATAGGTACAAGAAGCGGGGAATCAGGTTCATTTTATTTTTAAAGTGTTGCACATGAATTTAGCTTCGGTCCTTCCATCTTGACCCAGAATTTACCTTCTGCGTCTACACTAGGAGGGCTTACATTACTATCCATCCTCAAGTGCAAGGGAAAAAAAACAAAGAAGAGGTCAAGAGTTAAAGTCCCTTGCTACTGGATATTTATGACACAGTTTGCATACTTGGTCCTTGAGATAATGGCTCTTCCCTTGAAACCCCCCTACAACCCGAACCGTGCCTTCAAAATAACAGATATTGTGCTACATACCAGGATAAAGGCAGCTCTCTTTATCACTTTGTAGCCTTTTTACAATAACCACTCAGTTCTGCTTCTGCACTGCCCACTTGCCTGCTTGCTCAGTATAAAAAGCTCAAAGTCCTTGGACTCAGGGCTGCACATTTAAAGTTGTGTTAACTCTGTGCGGTCCAGGCTGGTAATAAAGACTCTTAATTCAGCTTCAGTGGGTCTCCGTTGGTCTCTGTGTCTCTTGGCATAACAAAAGGAAGAAAGCCACGTTCCTCTGAGTAAGTCAATTCAGTAAATAGAGTCACTGCTTCCTAATAGATGTGCGATACTTGAGAACACGTCCCCAGGTAGAACACATGGTTGAGAAAGCATTGCTTTCAGGTTTCCTGGCAGGGAGGGTGCAGTGTGTGTGTGTGTGTGGGGGGGGGGGGTTGGTTATTAACTTCCACACTGAAACACCCGTCCAGTTCATGGAAAGTGAAGTCATCCTCAAAGACCAACCACCACCATTACCCAAATGAATTCATGCAAATGTGTTGAAATTAAAACCAGCTCTTAATGAAAGTGCTTTCTATGAAAGAGATGATGACATTATTGTTTACAACACAGGCACTTTTAATATCTAAAGAAGAATCTCGTTTGCTCTAGGCTTAATTATGTCAGCCTGCAGCACAGTTTGCAAGGAGCCTGCAGTCATGCTCCCCAACAATTAGGGGGAAGGAGCGATGTGACAAAGGAGGTTTGCTCACCAGGGCTTGGAGCTAGTGCCTGTCTACATGGAACTCCACAAATTAGACTCTTTGTGGTGTGGCCCGTCCCCAGAAAGCGTTGGTCGTTAACAGTCCTCGTCAGGTGGCTTTTAGGGTTTCAGAAGGGTTTCTTAGCAACTGTTAGCCTTGAGGAAAAAGAACAGAGATGACACAGAAGCTGTTGGTTTGAAAGTGTAAATATGGCCATTTGTAGCATGACCTCGAGGGTGTCATGCTAAGCGAAATAAGGCAGAGAAGGGCAGATACCATATGTTTGCACTCATAGGTCTAACAGGAGAACAGGAGAAACCTAATGGAGGACCAGGGGGAGGGGAAGGGGGAAAGAAAGTTGGGGAGAGAGAGGGACACAAATCATGAGAGACTCTTGAATACTGAGACGGCTGAAGGGAGAGGGGGAGGGGGAGAGGGGAAGGGGGGTGATGATCATGGAGATGGGTACTTGTGGGGAGAAGCACTGGGTGTTATATGGAAACCAATTTGACAATAAACTATTTTAAAAACAAAACAAAACAAAAAATAAATAAAAGTGTTGTGCCCAAGTTTCCAATATCGCCCCAAAAGAAACCAGAGACTACCAGGGAGACCGAGTCACACATGCAAAAACAAAGAGCTTTATTACGGGCTTAAGCTCAGGCTCACAGACTCCACCAACCCACTGGCCATGTGGAGAGAGCCCCGAACATGGCGGTGTAGGGGCTTTTTCAGGAAGGGGGTGTTACAGGAAATAAGGACACAGGCACAGCAATCCATTCCCTACCCCCCATCAATACTGGCAGTAGTGGGAGCCAATCACAACATTTGAGTATTGACCAATCACAGAGTAGGTCCAGGACCCTCACGTAGGGCGTGACTAAGACCCTCACGTAGGGTGTGACTAGCCTCCATCTTTAGGACTGCCCCTAGAAAGATCAAAGGTGTTAGCTGGCTTCTCCTGATTGGGTGCCACAAGAGTTGTCCCTCCTTCCCTGAGCAATGTGCACCCTTCCATTGGCTAATGATACTGAGAAGCCGGCACCTTGGCCTTTAAGTACAGGGGAAGCCTGAATCAGACCTGCGTCCTTACAAAAGAAAGAATTGGAAGAAAAAAAAAAAAGCGAAAGAGCTACCCGCAGGCTGAGGGGAGGGAGGTGAGATCAAACCTGGACCCCCCCCCCCATACAGAGCGCAAGGAGAGACCAAAGAAGGAGGCAGATGCCTCCAGATGGGTGGGTGGCGGGGGTAATAAGCAAGGGAACTCACAAGGCCCTCCCTGGGCCCTGCAAGGCAAGTGGATCTCTGCACCTGCCTGTCAGAATCTGACACGTTTATATTACACAGGGCCTGCAGCGGGGATCAGCCGTATATCGTCCAGATGGTTTCCACAGCACTTTGCTCTCTCTAAGCTGCACCCTTGAAGCAGACCTTAGTGCCCGAACAGTGGCCGGAATATACATTCAAGGACAGGGGAGGGAGTGATGAGCCTCCTATTGCCCACCTCTAGCTCGGGGGTCAACTAGAGGTCACGTCCCCTTGATGACGCTAGCACCTTCCCAGGCGGGAGCAGCACTCTGATTTGTTACATTTTATTCTCTTGTTCTGAAAAGACAAAGGAAACTACAGGAGAGCTGAAGTGGGTCTAAAGTTTGGTTCCCCCAGACTATGAGTAGTAGGTGAGATGACTTTTGGTGGTACCCAAATATGTCTTTTAATAATTTTATGTTTATTTTAATATGTGTCAAAAAATAATGGCACGTTGAACACTTGGCACATGGGCAAAAACATTTAAGGCGCACATCCATTTAAAGTCCATTTAAGAAGAATAATTAATACATTATAGTTGTTTATTAGTAAAATACAAATAAAGAAAATAAGATGAAGTGTCTGGTGTTTAGGAAATGTGGGATTTGGTATGAGGACAGGGTTGCTCAGCTTCAATGTGACAGACTTTTTTAAAATGTCTGTTTATATAGTTTTGAGAGAGACAAAGCATGAGCAGAGCAAGGGCAGAGAGAAAGGAAGGCACAGAATCTAAAGCAGGCTCCAGGATCTGAGTTATCAGCACAGACCCTGAGGTGGGACTCGAACTCAACCAGCTGAACCACCCAGTGGCTCAGTGCTATTGACATTTTTGCCCCAGTGCTATTGATATTTTAGAGTGGATCATCCTGCGATGTGGGGTGCTGTCCTGTGCATTGGAGAATGTTCAGCAGCATCCCTGGACTCCACCCACTAGATGCCAGCAGCACCTCCCAGCTGCCACAACCAAACACTGTTGACAAGCAGATACTGCAAAATTGAGGACTACCAATTCTCGCCTATGTTTAAATCCTAGTTCTTTCTCATATGAAGTTTATGACCTCAAACGAGTCACTTACCCTCTCTAAGCCTCAGTTTCCCCAGCTATAAGATGTAGATATGGAAGGTGCTTTCCTGGGCCACCTGCGTGGCTCAGTCAGTTAAGCCTCTCTGACTCTTAATTTTGGCTCAGATCATGATCTCATGGTTCATGGGTTCAAGCCCCATGTGACAGTGCAGAGCCTGTTTGAAACTCTTTCTCTCTCTGCCCCTCCTCCCATGGTATAAAAATAAATAAATAAATAACTTAAAAAAAAAAAAGAATGGTGCTTTCCCTGGGAATATTAAAAACACTCCATGTCTTTCATTAAGACCTTAGCACAGTGAAATGGAACTTCGGCAGTGCTTACTAAAGAGTCACTCTTATGACAGGAAACCTGAAGGTGCCGCGCAGGTGTCAGGCACTGCCCTGTGTTGTATGGAAACCAATTTGAAAATAAACTATTAAAAAAAAAAAAGAAGTGTTTGAAAACCTATGTGGGGACCTATGGAGACAGTGACATTTCCTCCACTCTATGAAAAAAAGACGTAGAGAAACCACCTTGATTTAAAGTTTGTTTCAGTAAATTAGAAGTGTTTGAAACAGTAAGAGGCGAACTTTAAGGCAAGTGTCGTATACTCAACTTTGTTTTTACAAAGAAACACAGCAAGGAAATAATTTTTACATTAACATTGTGTGTTTCATTGAGTGAGAGATATTTGTAAACCTAAGCAAGGAACATGACGGAAAATTCCCCATATTCACCACTGGAGGAGAAGATAACACTTTGGAGAACACGTCAATTAACTTCTTGTTCTAGTGAACAAGTCGGAACTGTTTGAAAACCTCAGCAAGAAATGATAACGGGAGTGTCATAGACGCAACTCTGTGACAAAAGCACGGTTGGGAAAGCCTCTTTCTACTAATATCTTCTTTCACAAGGTTAGAAGTGCTTGAAAATCTAGGCCTAAAGTATAATGACAGTGCCGTACACTGAACTCCTTGAAATAAACCAAAGGAGAAACCATGTTTCAACTAACATCTGGTTTCAAGGTGAGAGGAGTTTGGAATGCGTTTCAGAAAACTGTAAGAAAAGGGTCTTATCCTTCATTCTGAAGAATAAAAAACAGCCCCATCAAGGGACCACCTTTCGGCCAACTTCTAGTTCCTAAGTTAGACGTGTTGGAAAGCCTATCCTTGGAACTGTAAAGAAAGTGCCCTCTGCTCAAGTCTATAAAATAAATAACACAGTGGAGGGGCGATCCTTTAAGTAATTCCTTGTTTCACTAAAAAGGGTTTGAAAATGCAGGCAGGGAGCTAAGAGGACAGTGACGTAGCCTCAGCTGTGTGGAGAAAGGCGGCGGGGAAGCCATCTCTCAATTATCAGTCTTGCTTCACTACATTACAAGTGTTTGAAAAAGTAGGGAGCAAACTCTAAGGCAAGTGCCACATACTCAACTCTGACAACCAACACTGTGGAGGAGCCATTTTTAAACTCACACCGTGTTTCATTGCAAGGGAAGTGTTTGAATGCCTAAGCAGAGAACATTAAGGAAAGTTCCCTATACTCAACATTTTGGGGGAAAAACACTTTGGAAGACACATCTGTCAGTTAACTTCTTCACGAGGTTTGAAGTGTTTGAAAAACGATGTGGGAAATGATAACAAAAATGTCATAGACTCAACTCTGACATAACTCGGTCAGGAAAACTTCTTTCACTGAACATTTTCCTTCACTAAGTTAGAAATGTTTGACAATCTAGGCAGAAATGTATATTGAAGTGTGCTACATGCTCAAGTCTTTGAAATAAGACCATCTTTCAACTAAGTCTTGTTTCAGAGGTAAAAGTTCCTCAAAACCTTTACAGGGAACTCTTAGGAAAGGGCCATATAGTCAAGTCTGAGAAAACACTGTGGGGAGTCTGCCTTTCAAGCCATTTCTTGTTTCCCTTAGTTAGACATCTTTGAAAACATGTGCGAGGAATTATAAGAGACGTACCATATACTCAGTTCTGTGAAATGACACTGTGGAGAAAACCGTGTTTCAAATAACTTCTTGTTTCACTAAGTAAGAGGTCTTTCAAAACCTATGCAGAACGTATAAGGGGAACGGCAAAGACTCACCACTGTGAAGTCACCTTGTGGAGGGACCATCTTTCAACGAATTTCTAGTTTCACTACGTACCAAGTGTCGGGAAACCTATGCAGGCAACTGTGAGGAAAGTGCCTTATACCCAGCTCTGTGAAAAAACGCCGTGGAGAAACAACCTTTCCACAAACATTTTGACTCACTACCTTAGACGTGGTTGCAATCTAAGCGGCGAGCTGCAAGCCAAGTGCTTGGAGTCCTGTCATATTAAACTCTGTGAAACAACAGTGTGGAGAAACCATTTTCAAACTAACATCGTGTTTCATTGCGTGAGGAGTGTTTGAACACCTGTGCAGGGAAGAACAAGGAAAGTCCCGTGTACTCAACTCTGTGGAGAAACACTGTGGAGAAAGCTTCTTTCAAGTAACCTCTTCTTTCCGCAGCTGAGAAGTGCTTGAACCTCCAGGCCTACACGCAGGACGACAATGCCCTACACTCAACTCCTTGAAGTGAAACTGTGGATGAAAACCACTTTCAACTAGCATCCTGTTTCACTGCGTTAGAGGTGTTTGAAAACCTGCGTGAAGAAGTCTAAGGAAAGGGTCATAACCTCAACCCTGTGTCAACAGTGTGAAGAAACTGCCTCTCAACTAACACACCGAACTATTACCTTGTTTCACATCCACCACACTGTAACCGGCATTAGGCCAACACTCACCAAGGTCAACACACCAAACACTCCACACACCTACCTCTTACACACGACAGACACCGCACTTAACCTCCCACAGTGCCCAGGAAACACATGACCGTGAAGCACACCCCACGCAGACAAACGTGGTACACCACACCGCAAGGACCACACTCATTCGAACCTCCCGTGTACGCTTTTATGCTTTTATACCGCTTCAAAATGGCTTCGGACGCACACCCCATATATAAACTACACGCACAACTTACATGTAACATACCCGACCCACTACGTCACAAAATATCCAGCACACAGTCCCAACGCCACACACACACACACACACGCCACGACCTGTACAGCACACGTACTCCACACACACACTTCACATGCACAGAAATGCACACACCACACATACACCAGAGACATACTGCTTATGAACCACAGGCATACGTCCTTTCCATACACCTAACAAACACAACACCCCAATGCTCCGCATAGACCCTGCTCCATCTCTGCTGCCCCTATCTGCCGATGGGATGACAGGAAAGGCATCCGCAGCCAGGGCCCTCCCTGTCTATTTGAAGGGATAATGGAGGCCTCATCATGACAGTGCTTCGGGGGTGGCCTGGAGAGAGGTCCCTTTCCCAAAGCCCATGACTGTCTCTAATACCCGAGACAGTTCCCTTGCTAAAAGATTGTGTCGTCACTTCATTCACAACAGTCTCCCGTCCCCATCTCTAATGAAGAACTCTAGCTCCCCGACTGTCATCATAAACCCATTTGCTCTATTTTCAAAGGAGTTTCTCCCTGGGGTTCATTCCAAGTGAGTCTCTCAGAGAAACATCCTCTGCTTCCCAGCGGAGAGTGTGGCGAAGTCCTTGTGAGTGTGCAATGGTGTTGTAACAGGACCACCCCTTCATCTGGTTTCAGAAGAGGCCTGGGTCGCTGGAAGATGCCCAGGGGAGAATGTTGGCATGTCTGCTGGGCCAGAGGTTGCAGGAGAGACCGGCCCCCTTTATGGGCTGAGAAGAAATCAAGTGAGATGTCTCCTTTCCAGGTGGATCCAATTCCCATTTGGAACGTCGAGCTTTGATGCACCTCCTACTCATTTTCTTCCCATGACTGTGTTTTGAAATACATTTTTGTTCACACGCAGGGGCACAGGACTGTCACTCACTCAGCTGGCACCCTGCGGTAGGCCAGACTCCCGCTGTGGCCCTGTGCTCAGTGCGGGGGTTCAGGCTCTGCTATAGCAAAGGACGAAGGTCTCTGAGTGGGTGGTGCTTGGCCTGCTCTGATAGAGAAGGTGAAGGGGAGAGACCCTGTTTCACTCATCTGCTTGGGGCGCCTTCATTCTGAGAAGCAGACAGTGTGCACATGGGCAGCACGAACCAGGAGTGGGTCAGCACGGGAAGAGCCTGTTCCAGGAATAGGGAATGAAGTCCTTGTTCCAGACTCCTGAGCAAGAGCCAGCAGAACCCAAAAGCTACAGCTCAAACACTGCTGCCTCCGACAACTGATGGAAATACTGGAAGGGACAGACAGAGCCAGAAATCTCTGACTCCTGAAGAAAGATGGCAGGCTTCTTGAGGAGAAGGCTCCTGTGTGTAGACCTTCAGGCCCCCCGCCCTTGGCCTCAGCCTGCATGCATTTCTTATTCCTGTTACAACCAGGTTGATAGGAGATTGTGATGGTTGTTTCGATATCAACATTCTCCGCATGTCAGCTCTAATGAAGAACACTGGCACTCTGGGTCTGCATTGATACAACTTGGCTCTCTTTTTGGGAAAAAGAAACTGGTTCCGTTTAAACCAGTGTCTGAGAGATATACCATTTTCCTTCAAGTTGGAGTCTACCAGTGTCCATGTTATGTTGATACAGGTTTTGCTTGGGCCCCTTTCAACTTGCTATCAGAAGTGTGTGGCCCACCAAAACCCTCGGGTTTTTGAAGGTGCCCAGAGAGATTGGTGTTGGGTAGGCTAAGCCACGGGTTAGAGGCAGATCCCGCCTCCCATATGGGACAAGAGAAAGGGAAGGCAGAGATCTATTTCCTAGATTTGACGAATGCCCATTTGAGATGCAGGACCATGACTCACCTCGTAGTGGTTCCAGCCTCATGGCTGTTTTCTACCTTGTTCTCCGTTCACACACCAAGACCAAGGGGGCTGTCCCATACCAACCAAGGTCCAAGATTTGGAGTTGAGGTTCCAGGCCTTTCTTGAGTCAATGTGAGCTCTCAGTGTTGGGTCCCTGAGAGGACAGCTAGCAGGCCTGTCCCTGAGCCCGCGGTGCATAGCAAATCACAGTATCATGGGAATGGGTAGCCACATGAACCCTGGACCCTCATTGACTGAGATACCCCTATTTGGAAGAAAAGACACACTTGGAATGTGCAGCATGCTTCATGAACTGATCAGCACACAAAAGCCTTTTGAACCACTGGTGCACCGTAGCCTCGTTCAAAACTCTTGATCATCACAGGGAAGCATTTTCTTCATGACTCAGAATAACTGCTGCCCCTCTCTACTGACACGATGTACAGAAGGAAAACAGAAGCCAAAGCTTCCCTCTATTTCTTAAGGGCTAATGTGGGTCTCTTGCTCACAGGGCTCCAAGGGACATTTTTTAGGCAAGCTGACAAAGGGGTCTTCTGATGCCTGAGCAAGCCAGCGTGCTAATATATTGTGCTGGTCAGACCATTCAAAACATTACCCAAATCTCCTCCTTAATGAAGAACTCTGGCCCTCGGATGATCAAATTTCATGACATTACTTTATTCTCCACCATGGTTCTTCTTGTGATCCTGTTATGCCCAGATTTTAATATCGCCCCCAAAAACCAGAGACCGCCAGGGAGGCCGAAGCACGCATGCAAAAGCAAAGGGCTTTATTACGAATTTAGGCCCAGCCAGCCTAAACTCGGGCTCACAGACTTCAACAACACAATGGATCCACGTGGAGTGAGCCCCGAACAAAGGCAGGGTAGGGCTTTTATGAGTTTGGGAAGGGGGAGTTACAGGAAATACAGTGATCCAATCATTATTATACAATATTATTGACAGCAGGTCTAACCATTCACATTGCCTAGAGTATTTGTTACTTTTGGCGGGACCCAATCACAACATTTAGAGTATTGACCAATCACAGAGTGGGCCCAGGACCCTCACGTAGGGCGTGACTAGTCTTAGCCTCCATCTTTAGGCCTGCCCTTAGAATGTTACAAGGGTGGTCCCTTTTGCCTTGGGCAATGTGTGCCCTTCTATTGTTTCATGGAGTCAGTTTCAGACCTGCTTCCTTACAATCCCCATCAATTCAGTCACTCAGAGACTTGCAAATGTCCAATGTGCACCAGACATTGTGACTTGTGGGACAGGTTGAGCCAAACGGGCCACAGCATTTTGGTTTCAGGACTCCATGGACATCCAGAGCCCTAGGCCATTCGAAGGGGGCCAGCCAAGAACTGTTTGTATGGAGGCTGGGCCAGAGGTATTGGGGAGGGGCATGTGGCCTCCATGCCTACGGAAAATGAAGTTTAACATGTCCCTTCCACATCAATCACATTCCCATTGGACGGAAATATTGAATGCACTTTGGTCCAGGCTGGAGCCATTCCCTTTCCTTTACTGTCATGATGACTCGTGTCTTTGTTCAGCCTTGGGAGTCCTGGAGCTGACCCTCATTCAGTGACAGCCCTGAGCATCGGCTATCCCAAAGGAGACTAGCACTCCAATCCCTGAGTTTGGTGATTGGCTGTTTGTAGCAAGGAGTCGGGGAGGGGAGCCAGCTTGCCTCATTGCTCTGCCTGATGGAGGGGCCTTCCTTCTGAAAAGCAGATAGTTCACACAGGAGCAGGAGGCTCCGGAACTGGTAGCAAAGAAAGAGCCCCTTACAGAAAGAGGGCCCCAGTGCCCCTTTCCACACTTTGGAGAAAGACCTAGGGGACAAAGCACTGAAGGCTACAGCAGGGTCACCACTCACTCCATTCAATCGTGGGAAAGGCAAGATAAGCGGACCTCTCCTTGATCTTAAGGAAGGAGACAGACTTGGTGCTTTCAGGACTCCCAGATGCGGACGCTAGATGACAGTGTTGCCTAAGGCTTCTGTTCTTTCTTCTTCTCCTAACCAGGTTACCAGGAGCTGTTGCTTGGACCCTTCCAATCTCTTCAGAGCTCCGACCCTCTCTCTCCACCTTGACACATCTTTTCTCTCTTGTAGAAACGAGTTTCGTCCCACAATCCGTTCATTGTCACTATCTCACGGTCATATCCTCTGTCTTCCTCCTGGGAATAGGACTCCGTCCTGGAGACTGTCAGAGAGATTTTGTCCCCAGGGCTCCATCTTTATTAATTCATGGGGATCCAGCAGTATGTGGTCATTCAGAGACCCAGGCCAATGGAAGGGTCCCCTCAGAGAATGTTTGTGTGTAGGCTGGGTGAGAGATTTGGGCACGGAGCTGGCCACCTTCTGGGCCAAGGGCAAACGAAGTAAGACACCTTCTTCCCACGTGGATCCTGATTACCTCTGGATATGTTGAGTTTGGCCCTCCTTGTGCCCATTTCTGTCGCCTTGCTGCATTTTTGTCCTTTTTTTCTCCTCCCTTAGGAGCTATGGAGCTATCAGAAACTCGGGTGGCTCACCCGGGTAGGCATCACACTCCTACCTGCTCCTGTGCTCAGTGAGAGCTCTCAGGCTCTGAACTAACATAGGAAAGATGGCCTTTATTCCCTGGAAGATTGATCATTGGCCTGCTGTGGGATGGTAGGGGAGGGGGAACCAGCTTGCCTCACTGTCCTGGATGACTGTGTTGCCTTCATCCTGAGAAGCAGACAGTTTTCACATGAACAGCATGGACAAGGAGAGGGTCAGCACAGGACGAGCCCCTTCCAGGAACAAGAATGCTTTCCTTGTTCCACACCACTGAGTCAGAGCCAGCAGAACTGAATACCTAGAGCTCAAAACTGTGCTCGACATCAACAGAGAGAACACGCGGCAGGGGGGACAGACATAGCCAGAAATCTCTGTCTCCTAAAATCAGAACGCAGGGTTCCCAGGTATATTCCTCCGGAGATTCCCTTTGCCTAAGCCCACAGCCCACAGGCGTTTCTTATTCCAGATACAACAGGGTGGATAGGAGACTGTGCTGGGCGCTTGTTCTCAAAATTCTCCACATCTCATGTGCGAGGAAGAACTCCGGCAGTCTGTCTCCATGTCCACCACTTACCGTTTTCTTGAAAAGTGGTGCCGCATGGAATTTATCAGAACCCGTGATTTCGAATAATAGCCTCTCCTTTCAGCACCGGAGTCCGATGGTGTCCTTGTGGTTATGGTACATGTTTTACAATGGGCCCCGCTCAACATGGTTTCAGAACTATGTGACCGTCTCCAAATTTACAGTGTGTGAGGGTTTCCAGGCAAAATGGTTGTGGGTACGCTCAGCCAGAAGATAGGGGTAGATCTGCTTCATGTGTGCTTAGAGGGTGAGGGAAGATAGATATCTCTTGACTCGATTTGACCAGTGTCCTTTTGAATGCAAAACTTTGGTTCACCTGGTAGTCATCCATGTCCCATTTCTGCTTTTCTAACTTGACCTCACTTCATGCACCAAGGGGGGCTGTCATGTATGCAAGCAAGTTCCAAGGATGGACATGTAGGTTCCAGAACATTCCTGAGTCAAGGCAGTGCTCTCAGATTGTGAGATCCCTGAAAAGAGCTCTATATTCTGTCCTTGAGCCCTCAGTTCCCAGCAAACTACTAGATCATGGGAGTGGGCAGCCACGTGGACCCCCGGTCCCAGTTGACGGACATGCCCTCACACGGAGGGAGTGCCAGGCTGCGCATGTGCAGCATGCTCCGTGACCTGACCAGCGCACAGAAAGTATGTGCACTTTTGAATCTTTCCTGCATGAGACCTTGTTCCCACCACTTGATCCTCCCATGGATGCACATTCTTTAGTGTCACTAGGGCTCCTATCTTGATATGATGGGCAGAAGCACACAAAAAGCTACTTCTTAAAAGAGAATGTGGGCGTCTTGTGCACAGGGCTCCAAGGGGCTCCCTTTGGACAACTGCTGTAGCCATATCCCACAAACGGTCCTCTAATTTCTCAGCAAGCCAGCTTGCGAGTATATTGTGCTAGTCCGTTCCTTCTAAACAGTTTCCAAGTCTCATCCTTCATGAAGAACTCTTGCCCCAGGCTTACCAAGTCTCAGGACATTGCTTTGATCCATCAAAGTTGGTCTTGGGCTCCATACAAATGGCGTCTTGCACAGTAATAGATCCACCTGGCAAATATCCAATGTGGACCGGCCCTCATGACTGTGGGACAGGTTGAGGTAAAGGGGCCAACATATTAATTTCAGGACTACATGGACATCCAGAGACTTAGGGCATGGGAAGTGGTGTAGCTGAGATCTGTTTTTGTGGAGGATGGGCCAGAGGTATTAGGCCAGAGCTGGCCTTCATGCTGGGCCTGGGGGAAATGAAGTTTCCCATGTCCCATCCACATTGGTCACATTCCCGTTGGATGGAAATATTGCACACTTAGGTCTTCGCCGCAGCCACTCACTTTCCCTTAATGTCTTTCTGACTCAGTCGTTGTTCACCCTGACAAAGCATGGAGCTGGCAGTCACTCAGCGAGCACCCAGGGGTGGGCATCAGCTACCCACTCGATCCCATGCTCACTGACAGCCTCAGCTACCCCAAAGGACAATAGCCCTCCTATCCCTGAGCTTGGAGATTGGCAATTTGTAGCAAGAGACGGGGGGGATGGGGAGCCAGCTTGCCTCATTGTTCTGCTGGATGGAGGGAAAAGCAGACAGTTCACACAGAAGCAGGAGGCTCCAGAAGCTCAGGATCCCAGAAAGAGCCCTTTACAGGAAGAGGGCCCCAGTTCCCCTTTCCACACATTGGAGAAAGACCCGGGGGGGCACCTAAAGACTGCACCACAGTCACTGTTCACTGCATTCAAACATGGGGAAGCAAGAAAAGCAGACAGATTTGGTGCTTTCAGGACTCCCAGATGCGGATGCTAGAGGGCACTTTTCCCTAAGGCTTCTGGTGTTTTTTCTTCTCCTAGCCAGGTTGTCAGGAGCTGGTGCTGGGCCCATTTTTCTGCATAAATTTCCTCTTCCAATCTTGGAAGAGCTCAGACCCTCTTTATCCACCTTACACATCTTTGCTCTTTTGCAGACACAAGCTTCTTCCCACAATCCGTTGAGAGTCAGTGCCGCAGAGTCATATCCTCTCCCTTCTCACTGGGAGGCTCTTCCAGTCCCTTTGCCTGGATGAGAGATTCTAGTCACAAGGCTCTTTCATCATTACTTCATTGGCCCATGGCATTTGAAGGCACCCAGCAGAGGATGTTTGTGTGTAGACCAGGGCTGACATCTGGGTAGAAACCTGGACTCCTTGTAGGCCAACGGCCAATGAAGGAAGACACCTTCTTTCCATGTAGAGCCCAAATGATTGAACTTTGGCCCTGCTTGAGCCCATTTCTTTTGCCTTGCTGCATTTCTAACAATGTGTTTTCTCCATTGGGAGCCATGGGTCCATCACTCATGCAGCTGGCACCTCGTGGTAGGCCACAAACTCCCACTCTGCTCCTGTGCTCGCGGAGAGGTATCAGGCTCTGATCTAACAAAGGAAAGAAGGCCTTTACTCCCAAGTGTGTGGCGATTGGCCTGCTGGGGTCTGGAAGGGGAAGGGTAGGTAGCCTCTCTCACTGACCTTGATGATTGAGTTGCCTTCATTCTGAGAAACAGACAGTTTGCACATGGATGCTATGGATCAGTATGGGATCAACACAGGGAAAGAGGGAAGAGAGCAAAAAAAGTCCTTGTTCCAGAGTCTTGAGCAACAGCCAGAACCCAGGAGCTATAGCTCAACACCGGTACCTCCATCAACTCTTAGAAAAAGTGGGAGGGAGAGACATAGCCAGAAATCTCTGGCTCCTGAGGACAGAATGCAGACTTCTTGCTGACAGAGATCCCGGTGTAGTGGTTCACAGGGTTCCTTTGCCTAACCCCACAGGCAAGTCTTATTCTGTATACAACCAGTTGATAGGAACCTGTGCTGGGTACTTCCTTCTCAACATTTCCCATATCTTGTGTGGATGAAGAACTCTGGCCCTCCGTGTCTCCATGTCCACCCATTACCCTGTAATTGTTTGAATTAGGTTCTGAATGGAATGTATTCAGAACCGTTGTCTTAGAAGACTATTCTCTTCTTTCAGCTTGTGAGCCTGGTGGAGTCCCTGTGATGGCGTGATACATATTGTAACGGGCCACTCTCAATCTGGTTCTAGAACAATGTGACCATCGCCAAACATACAGTGTGTGAAGGTGCCAAGGCAGAAGACTTGTGGGTATGTTCAGCCAGAAATTAGTGGTGAATCCCACCACGTCTGCACGAAGATGGTAGGGAAGATAGACATCTCCTTCCTCGATGTGATCCATGTCCATTTGAATGCAGAACTTTGACTGGCCTGGGAGTCCTTAGTAACCCTTAGCTGCTTTTCCAACGGGGTCTCAGTTTACACACCAAGGCCATGGGGCTGTTCCATACACAACCAATGTCCACAGATTGGAGGTGAGTTTCTAGGCAGTCCCTGAGCTCCTGCAGGGCTCTACGATTCTTCTGAGAGGATAGCTAGCACTTTTATCCTTGAGCCCTCACTGCGTAGCAGGCTACAGGAACCAGGGAATGGGTAGCCACCTCGACTCCCACCCCTCATTCAGAAGAACGGTCAGTCTGTGCATGTGCAGTTTGCTGCATGACCTGGTCAGTGCACGAAACATCTTTGGAGAAATAGTGCACTAAGTCCTCATTTCCACCTCTTAATCCTTGCATGGAAGCACCTTCTCCATACCTCAGCGTCATTGTTGCCCCTATCTACTGACACGATGGGCAGAAACACACCAACAGAGGGCTCCAAGAGGCATCCTCTGGAGTAGTCCTGTAGCCGAAGCCCACAAAAGATTTTTCTGACTCCTGATCAAGCCTGCTTGCTCCTCTATTGTGCTGGTCGGTGTTTCCTAAAGATCATGCAATTCTCAACCCGGAAAGAAGATCTCTGGCCCTAGGAATATCAAGTTTCATGAGAATACTTTATGATCTCTCAAGGCTCGTCTTGGGGCCCATACAATTCTCTCTGTGAGAATAATAGCTCTGGCTTGCAAATGTCCAATGTGGACCAAGCCTTGTGTCAGTGGCACAGTTGGGCCAAAAGGGCCCTGGCGTTTTGGTTTCACGACTCCTTGGACATGCAAAGCCCTAGGCCATTTGAAGGGGTCCGGCTGAGAATGCTTTGGGTGGAGGCTGGGCCAGCTCTGCTGTACCTAAGTTCTTGTCCAAAAAATGAGAGCAATAGGATTGCTGAATTAAATGGATAAAAAAGAAAAGAAAAAAGAACCTTCTGCAGGGGCACCTGGATGGCTTTGTTGGTTAAGTGTCCAACTCAATCTCAACTCAGGTCTTGATCTCAGAGTCATGAGTTCAAGCCCCGTGATGGGCTCTGTGCTGGGTGTGGAGCCTACTTAAAAAAATGAAGAAAAAAAACAAACCATCTATAAATGAATTAATGCACATATAAGGCTCTGATTACAAGTTAAGTCCAAAATAATTGATCATGTAGTCAATAAGAAGTGAAACGCTTAAGCAGAGAAACAACAATATTAATTAAGGTGGGGTCTAAGAGAAAGTCGTCTCAGAAGATGGAACAGGAGCAGCCGACATGGCTGGTCCCACAAAAAACTCCAAAACCACAAGTACTTTGGCTCTGCCCCAGGGTGACAGAGAAGAAAAGGAAAAATAAAAAAAACGACTGGGGGAGCTAGCTTCCAGGATGGCTCCTGTCCTTCCCATCTCTAGGCATTCACATCCTCTGTAGTCCCCTCTCACACTGCACCCGGCTGATCTCTGTGATAAAAGGAACAGGACTAAAGAGATGGCATGTCACTTTTGAGACTGTTCTGAAAGACAGCAGGGCCTCTTCGTCCCTCCCTGTCTCTTTCTCTTCAGAGAGCCAGTTGCCATGTTAGGAAAACTGCCCTATGGAAGAGGCAAGGAGCGGACACTTGCCAACAAACACACGGGGGAGTTTGGAAGTGGATCCCCAGGTCGGTGACCCTTCATTTGACGGCAACTTGTAGGAGCCACTCAGCTGGACCCAGCCCGATTCAGAAACGGTTTGGGATAGAAAGGAAAAGTGTGGCAACAGAAATATGGGGGTGGGGGTGGCCCATTCACGTGTTCATGGCAGGTGGACTTTCTCTCACTGCGCCCACCCTCAGTAAAGTGCATTGTGTGTAGGGTATCTTAAAACAATAATAAAGCCAACTATGTCTCTCTGCTTTTTACTATCACCAAGCACTGGTAACTGTAAACAACGTGTGACACAACCAGTGCAGGAAACCCCCACCGTCACCTCCTAACACCCCTCCCCCGCATCTCTTACTCCTAACACCCCTCCCCCTCATTTCTTACTCCTAACATCCCCTCCCCCCACATCTCAGTTTTTCTTTTCATGAGGATCTCAAACTAAAACCAGCAAACAAAACTCGTAAGAACAAAGACTAATGACAATCAGTGTATTTTCTGTAATATTTGTAATTGTACCACTTCAAAAGAACGGTTCCTGTATAATTTAATCTGATGCCTCACTCCAAGCAAAACTAAGTGGAGTCAGTTTAAACAATCTGTCTAATTATAACTTAGTATTTAAGCTGTTTTAAAGCAATAACAATGGAAACAAATGGTTCACAGCCCTAACTCCATGTCAGGAGGGTAGAAAATCTGCCAAAATTTATGGGATCAAATTCAGCAAATGAACAAGGCTATACCAACCTTTTGGCTGAGGCCAAGGTCGCCTCAGTCCCTGAGAAGAAAGGTCTAAGCCAGCAGCACAAACCGGGCAGAAGGTCCTACTGAGAGAAGGGGTGGGCGATGCCTCAGCCAATCTGGGTGACCGCCATGCTCGCATTCCAGGCACTGCAGCTGGACGGGAGGCCCGCAGATCAGCGCTCTCCTCAGGATCGATACCGTCGTTCTAATAAGGGACGTGGTGACAGGGTGTGGACGATGTAAAGTTGGCAGAGACACAGAGCCAAAACACCCAATACAGCCAAGTACCGCACAATCTACCAACAGGCGATTCTGGAAAACAGAACGTGTAGACGAGTGACGAAAGCCAATGTGCCTTCGCCATCTTAGTGGGTCTCCCGTTGCACAGCCACATATTTTGCCACAGCAGAAACAAAAATAAGTCTTAAATCGGTTAAGAGTAACTAGTAATTTGCTTGACCTAATAAAAATTTTCCACTATTGGTTACGATGTAAAATGTATCTAAATCCTACAGAATAACACACAGGATAACTCAGCAATTAGAACAAAGAAAAATCCCAAAGATCATCCAGAACACAGAGCACATTTCCAACATTATCACTGAGATGTCTGACCAGAAACTGGCCACAGAGGGCGGCTCTTGTGCTTCAAAACCAAGCACTTCCTCCCCTCTCGACTGAGGTCTAAAGATCTGCATACTTTCTCAAGTGTTTTGTCTCCCAAAAACCATGGGAAAGGGGGAAGAATACATTTTTTAAACCAAGATTCTGTGGAAAATTCAGAACAAGCCTTATCAGAAAAGGAATACTGTCTAACCCAAAGAAAGGGACTAAATTAAGTTACATAGAGGAATCCACGGCAACCACCGCAGTAACTACAAAGGTAACTTCAAAGATCAGGCCGTCCTCTCATTCTCCATCTAGCTGGCAAACGTCCTCACCCTGCCGATCGCACGTTGAAGCACTGCTCATTCGGACACTGCTTTCCCCGTGGAAACATCAGCGGTGTCCCGAAATACAAAGAAATCACAGCTCACTCAAGTACCAACGAATTTCAAGTCCATCAGGAGGTCATAAGCGTGACTAACACCTAACACCAGTTACCTAGAAAGACAGAGTACTTTTCCTTATTAGTCTTTTCTTATTAGTTTTATTAGCCTTTTGCCCCACACGACCTTCTTATTCTTCCTCAACTGAGCACCCCCTCATTCCTGTGTTCATCCAATAGCTACCCAGATGGCATCAGCTGCTCTGGGCCTGTCGGGAAACAAGAAATAACAATTCCCACCCAGGAGGAGTTTACGTTCTAGGGGGAGGGGCCAAAAATAAGCAAGAAAACAATAAATCAGTATGTTAAATTGTAACATGATAAGTATTTATTATAATTTGACATGTTTATTTTCCACTATGATAAATATTTTAAGAAGAAAACAGGGCAAGATAAAAGACATGGGGCAGTGGTAGAGTTTCAATGACAATCCACAAGACGCGACTTTGGGGCAGAGGCTTGAAAAATGTGAAAACAAAAGGGCGTGTCTGGGGCAAAGCATTCCAGGACAGAAGGAATCTCCCGGGCAAAGGCCCTGAGGCGGGAACATGAGAATCCAATTCTGGACATTGCAGCTCTGAGGTCCGCAGCTCAGGCGTGTCTCGGCTCTAGCTCAGATCAGATGGGACTCCCTTTTAGAATGACTGATTCACTTGCATTTCTGTCTCCCTGCCTGAGCCCTGCAGACTCTTCCCCTCTGTCCGCTGCCCCCCCGGAGGTTGTCGGAGGGGTCCTGAGGGGAGATTGCGGCCTGAAGGTTGACGGGACATGTTTCCTGCTTCTGTCAGCATCACCCGGATGACCACTGGCCTTGGGAATGGCTGTTGGGAAGCGTTCTCAGGTTCTACTCCCTCCGAGGGCTCCAGCTTCAGCCATGTTGCCTGGGGTCCCAGCCTTGCCTCCAACACCTCCCCAGATGCCCATGGCCCTAGAAACCAACCCGCTGCACAAATTCTTTGTTAGGGTAACTGGTGTTGCATCTTATTCCTGGCCAGAGCTTGACTGATCAAGGGGCCAGAGAGAACTTTCCTGAAGTCACCAGCCGTGTTTTATTCAGCTCCGACTGCAAGCAGGCAGCACAGCCCCAGCAGGTGACGGTGCTCGAGCAAGGGCTGTTGAATGAATACGGCAAAAATAGCCTCTCTATTCACCAGCTAAGTAAATTGAGACCAGTGCCTGTAGGTGAGACATCTGACCCCAACTTTCTCATTAAGCTGTCAAGAAGCTCCCTTCTGCAGAGCAAATGCACCGAGCCCCCTCCTGTCCCTCTGGGGAGCTCATGAGGCATGAACAGGGTGGGCGTGGAAACTATAGTCAGGAGTCAGGAACAGCCCTCAGGCACGTGGTCCTTAGTCCATGGGGGGTTGGAAACAAGAAGACAGTGTTTAGATTTAAATTATTTTCTAAGGTCATTACCATTTGGCCCACTGCCCACCTAAAGTCTGCCAAAATATTTGTCACTTACTGACTAGCAAGATACTGAGCAGCTTATTTTAGTTTTCTCAGAAAATATAAAACAACATCTTTTATATTCATGCACCGAGGAAATACCACACTCCCATTTTATTTATTATTATTATTATTATTATTATTTTGGAGAATGACAGTTTGTGCGAGCAGGGGGAGCGGGCTGTGGGAGAGAGAGATTCCTAAGCAGGGTCCACACTCATCAAGGAGCCCAACTTGGGGCTCGATCCCATGATCCTGGGATCATGACCTGAGCCAAAATCAAGAATTGGATGCTCAACCGACCAAACCACCTAGGTTCAGTTGGCATTCTTTATCAAAGTTTTAATCTATGATGAAATCATCCTGGAAAACTCTGACTTCTTTGAATCTGATAGCAAGCAGATGAGAGGCAGGATTTTGACACAAAATATTTTTTTAATGTTTGCTTATTTTTGAGAGAGAGAGAGAATGAGAGCAGAGGAGGGGCAGACAGAGAGGGAGACACAGAATCTGAAGCAGGATCCAGGCTCAGAGCTGTCAGCACAGAGCCCACGCGGGTCTTGACCCATGGACCGAGAGATTGTTACCTGAGCCAAAATCGAATGCTTAGCCTACTGAGTCACCCGGATGCCCCAACACAGAATACTTTTGATGCACTTTTCCACCTCAGCACTGTCTCAATATAAGATCCCTCTTTTGGATTGCTCTAACCGCCTCCAGACTGGACTTCTTGCCACTAGCTTGGGACACACTGCACATTGTTCTCAGGTATTTTTCTCAAGTACTTACCTGGTACACTGACACTGAAACCTAAGGGATGGCCATCATTGCTGCGCTTGAAAACGCTATTATCGTCATGTTGCCTTGGGAATAACATGCAATTCTTAAGCAGATACGGGTTTTCCTTCTCAGAACCTTCAGTTATCTCTGCAGACTCATCCTCCACTTTCTGCCTTTCCACTTGTACCCACCATTACCTGTCTCCTCACCCCGCTGACATAATCTACTTTCTTGCTAGAAGGTTCTGTGGGATGGACTTTTTAACACCATTGTCTTTCCACTCTTTTCTTTTCTTTCTTTCTTTTTTTTTTTTTTTTCCTTTTTGCTGTGTGTAGTTTGTTTATGTCCCAGTAGCCAGACAAGGCTCACAGAATTAAGGAGTGGGGTAGGGGACTTTTGGAGATGACCTCATCCAACGTCCTTATCCTACAGCTCTGGACACCAAGGCCCAGTACAGGACATGCAGGGCGACAACCCCAGAATGCACAGAACACCCTCACCCCACCTCCGTGACCAGGTCAAGGGACCTATGTCCATGCTGAGTAAAGGAGGGATATCAGCACATCCCAGGAGGGAGAGGAAGATTCTGGGCCCCCCCGACAAGAGATGCTTCCTGTCCTGGACTTGGTGGGGAGTTGAGGAAGCGGATCTGCTCTGTGCCCTGCTCCCGGCCCACCACCCTCCGCCCCTCCCTGCGCAGCCCCCTGGGGAATCTCCCCACCCTAGTCACTGGAAAGGAGAGCACGTGGAGATGCTCAATGCTCCCTCCTTTCCTGGGGCAGGTGACACAGGGGGTGGGAGCGAGGGCCGGGGGGAGGTAGGAGATACACATCTGCTGCTCTCCTTTGCGGGCTTCTTGGTACCGGGGAGGAGCCTCGAGGTCGCTGACGCGCGCTTCTGTTGTCGCCACCTGGCCCGGCGGGACTTGAAGAAGACCTCCACGCGTTCCTCGCGCAGGCGCATGCGGCCAGACAGGCGCTGGCGCGTGACCACGTGGGGGTACTGGTTCCGCACGAAGAGCGCCACCATCGCCCGCAGCTGCTCCTCGCTGAAAGTGGTGCGGTGGCGCCCCGTGCGCCTCTGGGGGCCGGAACCTCGGGCGCCAGGCAGTGACCCTGGGCCTCCCATGGGCGCGGCCAAGGGCAACGGCGCTGCGGGACCCAGCCTCGGTGGCCGAGGCAGCTGCGCGCCCAGCCTGGGGGACCGGCTCTGGAGGCCCTTTGGGCGTCGCGCGGGACCTGCAGCAGCAGCAGCAGCAGCAGAAGACACAGGGCGCGGTTTCGGGCGCCCCGCGCTCCCCGGACTCCTTGGGGCTCTGACGGCTGGTGGACTGCGGGCGGCCTGTACCGGGGGGCGGTAGGGGGAGCTTCGCTGGGGCTGGTCGAAGAGGATGTGCTCATGTGAGAAGGGGCACGGCCGCCCAGGGCCCCTGCGGCTCACCGCGCCGCCATCCACAGCCTTGTAGGCCTGGCCCCAAGGCCTCGGCTGGAGTAATACATACCTGGAGGCGGGGGAGCGCTCCAGTCTTGTCCTAGTGAGTGTCTTGGCATGTGTTTTTCTTGGTACTTGGAATATTCTCCTTCTGCCTCTTCCTCCACGACACATCCCTACTTGACCTTGAAGTCTGTCCCAAATGTGAGTTCATAAAGAGGGAATGACTCATGTCCTCTAGGCCTCCGGGAGACTTCGTCTGATGTCTCAATAACCACCCTGTATGCCACTCACACATTTACACACTCGTCTCTATAGGAATCTACCATCCCTGGAAGGCAGGAAATATACTCCAAAAAGAGGACTTTGGTGACATTACATTCAGTTAATGGACAAGTAAATGGACTGATCAAATAAGACAAATTCAGAACGCACAGAGGGGTCTGGCCATTGCTAGAGGCCTCCACCTGCCAGGGCTGCCCACTGCTCACCGACAGTAGGTGAGACCTTGGGCCGGGTCACTTGTGATGCAGATAAACTAACTGGACCCAATGTTGTCAGTCCATCCTACTACTTTTTAAAAAAATTCTGCTAAAAAAGGTGTGTAAATACACAGCACATACCAGAAGTTGGTCCTCAAGGTGACGAATGTTGTAGTTCACAGCTGGGAAACTCAACTACACTAGTGTTTCACACAAGGGTCGTTCCTTCAATGGGAAGCTCTGAAAAATGCAAACATAATCGATCCCTGTTACTACAGAAGTCAAACACAGGGGAAGAATGGTAAGCTGGTGGGAGAAGAGAGGCAAGTGCTACAAGGTCAGGGCTGCAGAAATGCCAGGAGAAACAAACGAGAGGCAATCGGCAGTGAGGCACAGGGCGAGTGGCTCTGACCACATGTCCAACAGGCTCCACGTCCACAGTCAGAGCCTGTTTATATCAGTGACACATGAAATGAACAAAGTCAAGCAGTGAAAACACTAGCGGTTTTTCCTGGACAAATACCCAGCCTATGTGCCCTGGAAGATACCTCTTTTCATCTATGAAGTTTTTCCCTTTTCCAGACTTGACTACTTCGCGTGCAAGCACAACACAGATGATTTTGTCAAAGCAGAGGTGACAGAAGAAGCCTGCAAGTAAAATCCTTCCTACTTATTTTATTTTTTTAATGTTTTTAAACGTTTATTTATTTATTTTTTTTTGAGAGAAAGAGCGCAGGTGTGAGTTGGGGAGGGGCAGAGAGAAGGAGAGAATCCCAAGCAGGCTCTGAGCTGTTAGCACAGAGTCCACAAACCGTGAGATCATGACCTGAGTCAAAACCAAGCATCAGACGCTCAACTGACAGTCACCCAGGCACCTCTCTTCCTACTTACTTAAGGAAGAAAACAAGTGTATGTGTAAAATATTAAAACCGTTTAGTCGTAAGAACTAAGAAGTGTTGGCTAAGATGTGGAGAAAGGGGACCCTCTGCACTGTTGGTGGGAATGCAGACTGCGGCGCTGCTGTGGAAAACGGTGCGGAGCTTCCTCAGAAAGTTACAGATAGAACTACCCTACGACCCAGTAATTCCACTGCTGGGTTTACCCATAGAAAATGAAGACACTGACTCAGGAGGATGCATGCACCCTGGGGCTTATTTGCAGTGTTATTTACGATAGCCAAGCTACGGGAGAAGCCTCGGTGTCCACTGACGGATGAATGGACCAAGAAGTGTTACAGAGAAACAAATACTCTATGGTTTAGTGGAATCAAAACACAAAGGAACCAGAGAACTCACGTTGTTGCTGGAGGGGAGGGTGCAGGGAGGGGTGCAGGGAAGGGGTGCAGGGAGCGGGGCTCCGGGGAGGACAGTCACAGCACAGGTGTCACAGTCAGCAGTGCTGTCACAGTGACATGTGGTGACACAGGCAGCTCGGCTCATCACATGCTCACTGCAGGCTCACCACGTAGTGCGCCCGACACTAATGTGACATTGTGTGCCAGTTGCACATTAATTAAAAAATAGTTTTTTAAAGAAAAGAATGAAGAGGCCTGGGATACTGAGAGTCGCTGCAACGTGAGTGGAGCTGGAAACAGCCGTGTGCAAGAAGCGTGTTATATTCGCGCGGCCTCCACAGCGGAGATGCCACCTGCTGCCTGGAGTCGGCCGAGAACAGTCGAGTCAGGGTGGCGGCCATGCTTGCAGGCTCTGCAACCGTAGCTCGTAGACTTGTCATAAAATACTAGAATAATGATACACAAATGAACTTTAAACATGAGACCGTTCAGCCGGGATGTGAAACATGGTTTTTTTTAATTAACAAAAATAATGAACTGATTTGGCCAAGTCATCATGAAACATTTAAAATCATGGGTCAACCAGCTAATTCCATTTTCTCTCCTGGTTTATTCCTAGAAGAAAGAGAAAGAGAAACCTTCCTGCTTTTTCTTTCCTGGCTCCCAAGGAGTTCTGTTTACAGGGGCAGTGACCGTCTTCCCATACCTCAGAGAGCTGGGTTGCCTCAGTTTCCCCTGGAGTGTAGGCCCTGCCCAGGAGCAGTCAGCCATGGGCTCATGTGAGCTGCCAGGACCGGTAATTTTTCCTTGAAACTTAACATATATAAAAATCAATCCAATAGAGGCTTTTTAAAATAGAATTCTTTCAACAAAAGTGCCCAGGTGAAAAGTATATTATCATCCCCAATTTTTAAGCAGCCATTTTTCTACAATTTTCATCGTGTCTTAGGGAGCACATGGGTCCAGGTGCAAGTGCAAGGTCAGGAGGGTCTGCAAACCACAGGGGAGTCTGCCACCTCGGCCCAAGTCCACTGGCCTGTCCCATTACCCAAGTCAGAACACACACTTGTCCACTCACAGGAGGAAATTTGCATTTAAAAACTGTGATCGCTGGGGCGCCTGGGTGGCTCAGGCAGTCAGCTCAGGTCATAATCTCATGGTTTGTGAGTTCGAGCCCCACGTGGGGCTCTGTGCTGACAGCTCACAGTCTGGAGCCTGCTTTGGATTTTGTGTCTTCCTCTCTCTTTGCCTCTCCCCTGCTCATGTTCTGTCTCTCAAAAATAATAAATATTAAAAAAAATGGTCATTGAACCTTTTGACATTTAGGCCACAAATAACTTTTAATGCTGCTGGAACACGAAAGCTGAGAGACAGGGTTCCTCCGGCAACACTGTGATGCGTGATTCCAGCCCCCCAAGTTTCTCCCATGCTCCCGGTCCTGGTCTTAGAGAATAATAAAGGGCTCCATTGAATGCATCTGAAGCAAGGAACTTCCGAGGCATATTTTTTTCTTCCAAATCTTTATTTAAATGCCAGTGGGTTAACATACAGTGTAATGTCGGCTTCAGGAGTAGAACCCAGTGATAACCTCTTACAATACTCAGTAAGGATATTTTTATTTCCTTGAAAAATAGTGCTCTAAAAGGGAGTGGGGAGGGGCTTTCAAAACTTAAGGACATGAAGCAATGACAGTTAAGTGCTGTCCTGGAGGGACAGGGCCTCAGTTTGCCCACCAGCGCTGTAGCCCCAGCCTTTTCACCTCTTCCAGAGGGAGGTGAATCCAGGAAAGCCTGAGCCCTCTGCCTTCTCCTCTTCTTCCCCCTCCAGGTTCCTGAGACCCATCCCACAAGAAAAGACGTGCCATTTTGTGAAAGAATGGCGTCTAGCCAAACCTCGAAGAAACTGAAAAGGCCTGAAGAAACTGAAAAGGCCTGAAATGATCCATCTAAACAATGGGGACCATGTCCCATCCCCTCAAGAAGGTCTAAGCCCAGCATTCAGCCAGGCAATGTTCCCCCAGCAACCTTTCCCTGCTGGCTGGACTGTTTCCCCAACTACGGTCCAAGCGGGCTTTCTCCCTTTCTCCAAGGGCTTGGGAGGACAGTCCTGACCTGAACGATTTGTGAGTCTGACTCAAAAATATCAATTCCTGCAAACTGAGCTCAGAGCATCTACAATGTGCAACCCCTGTCTCGTGGGCACCGCGCTGTCTCTGCTCCTGCACAGCTGTGTGTTCGTTTAAGGCTTTAGCACCTTTACGGGCTGTTCCCTCCACCCGCCCTGTGACTGTCATTGTGTGAACTGTGGGCTTTGCTCTGAGGCTCTCAGGTTTGTTTTATTTTGCTTTGCTTTTTCAATGTTTATTTATTTTTGAGAGAGACAGAGCATGAGTGGGGGAGGGGAAGATAGAGAGGGAGACACAGAATCCAAAGCAGCCTCCAGGCTCTGAGCTGTCAGCACAGAGCCTGATGCGGGGCTCAAACCCGCAAACCGTGAGATCATGGCCTGAACTGAAGTCAGACACTCAACTGACTGAGCCACCCAGGCACCCCTTGTTTTGTTTTGTTTTTCTGAACCTCACCTGGAGGTCAGTGATTCTTTTTTTTTTTTTTTTTTTTTTTAACTTTTGAGAGACAGAGAGAGAGCACAAGCAGGGGAGGGTCAGAGAGAGAGGGAGTTACAGAATCCAAAGTGGGCTCCAGGCTCTGAGCTAGCCGTCAGCACAGAACCCGATGTGGGGCTCGAACCCAAAAATCGTGAGATCATGACCTGAGCCGAAGCTGGGCGCTTAACCGACTGAGCCACCCAGGTGCCCCTGTGATTCTTAACCTTATTTCAGTTGTGGCTCCTTTTGAGAACATGACAAAGAACATCTATCCATCTCCACAAGACAGAGCATGCACACACACACGTGTGCACACACACAATTTTGCGTACAGTTTCAGTATGCTCATGGACAATCTCTGGGTTTGGGTCTTACCATAAAAAACCTCGACTACATAAACAACGTTGACCCGATATATCAGAGACAAAGTATACCCTATGTTTTTAAAGTTTAGTGATGAATGGTTCAGAAGTGCACTGGGGATCAGTTTTTCTGAGACTGCTTTTCAGGAACACACACTGTCCGAGCCAGCCCAATGTGTCGCCTCACCTCAGGCGATTTTCACAGTTTGCAGCCTGAAAGATTCAGGCCTCACCTATTTATCTAGAGGAATGCCAACAAGTCTGCAAATTTTGCTCAAGCTTACACTTTTCTGTTACCAAAACCTGATTTGAGTTAGTTCTTTCTTTTGAAAAATTTCATGACTTACACTTAATCCTCTGTGCTCACGCCTCCCCTGCATCATACTTCTCTTCTCTGGAGGTGAGGAAGAAGGAAACATGATCAGGATAAGAACATCAAATAGTATTTGTGAAACGTCTATGGTGTTCCATCATGAGTTTCACAGTGGAACTGTGTAATAACCACATTGTTGAAACAATCATTCTCATGTAGAACGGAACTTGAGATGTGAAGAACTTAATGGTACTGTTAGAATTACTGAGGATTATAATTACTTTTTCATTATGATTGTCCATTAATTTGACCGTGACAATTTAAGTGCAGTTGGGCACTTTATGGAGACATTTTTACATTTATATATGGAAAGATACATCGAAAGAAAATAGTACTTTATGAAGCAATTTCAAAGCCTTCTCGATAAAATCTGCTGTAAACTGCCAAACCACTCTTGAAGTCTCTTTGAATCAGAAAATTCCTGAATAAAAGGAGAGTAGGTGGAAAAGAACAGTAAGTAGGAAGAGATGTTCCAACATTTTAAAACAAATTCAACATCTCTGAACAAGTGTATGTTCTTCCTGGAGAACACGAAGTGAGGCCGGAGCGTGAGGGCGTGTGTGCAGCTCAAGAGGCGGCCCCCACTGGACACGGCTCTGGAAGCAGACGGAGGCCGAAGCCTCGTCTGAGCGTCCCCAGCAGGATGAATGAGTGGGCAGACGCTCGGGATATAAGGGAGCAGAGCCCCAGGGGCTGTTCCTGAACCTTCCCGAGGGAGAGTGGCTCCGGCAGTGATCTGGGGGGCTTTTCCAGGAGCTGTTTCCAGCAAGCCTGTGGCTTTCTTCCTACACCGTAAAGAGTGCTGGCCCTAGATTTTACTTATTCAGGGTGGCTGAGGCAGCCGGATGGAGTGTGGGTGTCCCCGAAATCCCTCTCTGGAGCTTCTGCTACACATGCTTTTCTGCTCCTTCCGTCCCCACTCTTCTCTCAGAAATAACTTGCTAGCCACCCTCCCACCCCACCCCTTGCCTGAGCCACGCAGTAGTTCCTATTGATCTTTATTCCCAACCCCTCTGCCGCCTACCCTCCAGGGAGCCCATTTCCCTCCTAACAGCACCTCTGCCCGCAAGTCCAGGGGCCTGACTGCCCTGAGCCGAGTTCCTTAGTGAGGCCACTGTGCGGCTCCCTCCTAGGGTCATCTCAAGGCTCTTCATGAAGACCATTGGAAGTGTACAATTTATTTCAGAGAGGTTTCACCCAATGCCTCTCATTCTAACAAAAGTGGGTCACATTTATTGATTGATTTCCAGTCGTTTACTCGGATGCTCGCGAGCATCTTCTTACATTTGACATTACGTCCGTGAGATTTGTTGACACCGTCGGAAGTGACGGGTTCACATTTTCACGGGGCCGCAGAATTCCGACAAGTCAATGGACACAGGGTCTCCCAGCCTGAGTGCAACGAGGCCAGCGGTGCTACAAGCCCCGCCTCCGTTCCTGTTTAATTCCAGGATGGCTCTGTCGTGAGTTCTCCACATTCCTTAGAGATGTGTTAATCACAGTTTTAGAAGAAAGGTTGAACTAACAGGAAAGAAGAGGAGAACGTTTTTGGGTGAAGTTACTCGTTTGTGACGGATAACAAATGGGGGAACTCTGAAGCTGTTCTCCGGACTCCCTCAGGTTCGAAGGTGGAGCCAGACCTTGGGAGAGTTCAGTCAAAGAGAAGGAAAATCGCCTTTGGAAGAAGAGGCCGTGCTTCCAGAGGGCAGAGAACATTTGACTTGTCAGTAATAGTTTTCATTCTCTACAAGTTACACCTCTGAATTCGCCCCTCAATACTGACTGTTCTTAGATCCTACAAGTTTGCTCGCAGCCAATGTGCCCGCTTCATCCAAACCTCATCTGGATTCATATAAACTGACATTTGAAGACTTAGAAAGCTTGAATAGTCAGCTTTTCCTGATTATCCCCATTCAATCTAAACAATTTTTTTTAATGTTTTTAAATTTATTTTTGAGAGACAGAGAGGCAGTGCGAGTGGAGGAAGGTCAGAGAGAGAGGGAGACACAGAATCTGAAGGCAGGCTCCAGGCTCTGAGCTGTCAGCACAGAGCCTGATGCGGGGCTCGAACCCACACACCGTGAGATCATGACCTGAGCCGAAGACGGACGCTTAACCGACTGAGCCACCCAGGCACCCCATCCCCATTCAATCTAAAGTCTTACTTCTGTAAATTGAAAATCTTATGGCTTTGGGGCACCTGGGTGGTTCAGTCAGTTAAATGTCTGAGTGTTGATTTCAACTCAGGTCATAATCCCAGGGTCGTGGGTTTAAGCCCCATGTCAGGCTCTGCACTGGGCATGGAGCATGCTTGGGATTCTTTCTCTCCCCTCCCTCTCTCTCTCTCTCTTCCCCTCCTCTGCCGGTGTTCTCTCTCAAAAATAAATAAAATAAAATCTTACAGCTTTGACTGCCAAGATGTGACCAAATACTTTGTTCACTAATACCATCAGGAGAGGAAACTTTGAGAATCTGATGAAGCTGCAGAATCATGAGGGAGCTGAGTCAGGATCTCAAGAGAATAGAAAAGAACTCAGTAGTTTTTGCCTTTGTTTTACAGTAAAGCATAAATAACTATATTCTCATTAAAATTTCAGGTAAAAATGAATAGCTTCCTTTATTCTAGCAGAGTTTCCTCTGTGCTCCAATTAGATAAATATTTACTGAGTATCTTCTGTAAGTCCCAGCAACTGGTGCCATAAGGGATATGAAAGTAAGTGAGAGATACTTTCTTATAGCAAAGCATTTATAATTGGGAAGAGTTGGTAAGTCAAAATACAAAGATGCAGACATACATCTGAGAGGATGGGAACTACAGGAAAGGCGCCCAAAAAATGGTACAAGAGCAAAAAGGAAAGACAAATGAAATCAAGTTCAGAACAGAGCAGACTGTGGTGAAGCTGTCCTTGGCCTTGAAGGTGAATTTTGGCTACAGACGTGGAGCAGGAAGGAGACTGTACAAGGGAAGAAAGCAGGGCAAAGCCACGGATGCTGGAGAAAACAGGACATGTTAGGAGAACAATAGGTAAGAATGCAGCGCTGGCCTTACGGAGGAGACATGAGTTCACCACTCCTTTTGTGGTCCCAATGTAGAGACTAGCACCCTTCCCCCAAAGATTGTTTTATTTACTTATTGCCTCAGTTTGCTAGGCCAGGTGTAATAAAATTCCACAGGTGGCCTTGCTCAAACAACCGACGTTTATTTCTGCACAGTTCTGGAGACTTGAAAGCCCAAGGTCAAGGTGTCGGCAGGGTTAGCTCCTTCAGAGGCCGCTCTCCCTGGTGTTGCCCCCTCTTCTTCAAAGGACACCAGTCATACTGGATTAAGGCCCCCTCCATATGATCCCGTTTTATCCTCCTTAACCTATTTAAAGACTCTAGAAGCAAATACCGTCACTGTTTAAGGTACCGTGGGTTAGGGTACAATTCAGTCTATTACAGGTAGTTTATAACCTGTGTATCCTGAGAAAAGAGGTCCGACCTTACTCATATCTGTAGCCCACGTGCCTCAGCCAATGCCTGGAGCAGAAATATTTCTTTGCCCACTTTTTGTTAATTTAGAGGCAGGATGCAGACTCTGTAGCTTGGAGTCTGATGATAGAGAAGAGCTGTAGATGCTAGGGAGAGGTTTAAATATTCTAGAATAAAGAATCAAGGTGGGGTCCATGGTGGGAAGCACTCTGTCACCAGTGCGAGGCATTAGTAGGAGAGAAGAAATGGAAGCAGGAAGGCCAGTTCGGGGTCTCTCACCATGGCCAGGTCAAGGGCACTGAGGACCTGATTGCTGGTGGTTGTTTTGGGGGAGAAGATAAGGAGAAGACCTGCAAAGCTCGGGGGCTGGAAGGGGGGAGGGAGAAGGGGGTGCGGGGAAGTGAGATTTGTGAGCTCAATGACTGGAGAGAGCTCCATTCAAGTCAAGAGATGGTGGTCAAGGTGAATCCAGAGAGGCGAGAGGCAGGGAAACTTCAGGGAGTTCACCTCGGGGAGCTTGCAGTGTAGGGACGGACAGACATGTGAGTTTTCCTAGTCCCTTTCCCAGCAGACACTTGGAAACAGGGTCTGTTCTTGTCCTAGGATGAGCATCAGAGGAGGCTGTGTAATGGATGCAGCTTTGTTCTATTCTCTCCGGTATCTGCAGCCCCCGGTCCCATTCCTGGCCCATGTATAATGCTCAACAAATATTCCTGAATGGATGAAATAGTAATTGGGGAATGAGCTGCACTGCAGGGAGGTGGGTGATTGTTAAAATCAGGAGAACAAAAGGAGGGAAAACAGAAGCAAAGTCTCAGGAAATATAGTCTCCCTTACTGACTATAAATTATGGGAAACACAATGGGCAGTCCTCAAAATCAAAGAGACAAGAAACCGGCTCCATATCTACAAAAAAATCTAGGCATTCTGGAGTCACTAGAAAAGATTAACAATACGTTATCCTAACAAATAGCAACACCTAGTGACCAGTCCTAAAACAACATGGGGACTTTTCAGTAAGTTTCTTAGCATTTTCACAGTGCTCTTAAGAGGAAGGAAACTGATGAAAACTGGCCAGTTCTGCTAGTACAGTGACATTTGTATGGTAATAATTTACCGAACACTCTCTTCTACCCTATTTGGTGACTGAGACAGATATGGTTGAATAAAATCGAGGCTGACATAGCAACGAGGGCTCGGGTCTGGGCTGCCTGTCTTTGCTCTCTGTCATAGAAATGGTGTGTGACAGGAAGGGGGCAGACAGGAGAAAGCAAGCCCTCACCACTGATGCAGACCAAAGATCTATGGAGGGCGGAGCAACCACATGTGGTCATGCACCCACTCACTTTCCTCTTGAACCTCAGGTGGAAACCTAACCCAGTTTGTTGATGCTCCCGCTGATCTCCACTGGGATTCCCCTTAGTAATACTTCCCGTTTTCTTTCTTTCTTTTCTCTCTTTCTCTTTCTTTCTTTCTTTCTTTCTTTCTTTCTTTCTTTCTTTCTTTCTTTCTTTCTTTCTTTCTTTCTTTCTTTCTTGTTGATGCCCCCGCTGATCTCCACCGGGATTCCCCTTAGTAACACTTCCCTTTTTCTTTCTTTCTTTCTTTTCTTTACTTTCTTTTCTTTTTTTTCTTTCTTCCTTCCTTCCTTCCTTTCTTCCTTCCTTTCTTCCTTCCTTCCTTCCTTTCTCTCTTTCTCTCTTTCTTTCTGTTTATTTAATTTATATCCAAGTTAGTTAGCATCTAGTGCAATAATGATTTCAGGAGCAGATCCCAGTGATTTATCCCCTACGTCTAACACCCAGTGCTCATCCCAACAAGTGTCCTCCTTAATGTCCCTTGTCCATTTAGCCCACACCCCCATCCCAAACCCCTCCAGCAGCCTCAGTTTGTTCTCTGTATTTAAGAGTCTCTTATGGTTTGTCCTCCTCCCTGTTTTTATCCTATTTTTGCTTCCCTTCCCTTATGTTCATCTGTATTTTTTATCTAAATTCCAACATATGAGTGAAGTTATATGATATTTATCTTTCTCTGATTAATTTCGCTTAGCATAATACACTCTAGGTCCATCAACATTGTTGCAAATGGCAAGATGTCACTCTATTTGATTGCCGAATATATACGGGTGTGCCCTCTGCAAGCATTCAGCCAAGGGTCAAGCAGAAGCAGGTGTGGGCAGCCCAGCCTCACACCAGGCCACACACTTTGGGTGGTATCTTTCCCAGGGGCTGCCTTTGTCTCACTCCCATAAAAGCCCCAAAGGATCTGGTGGGTGGGGGGGGGGGTCCTGTCTGTGCCCACTCCATCTTAGGAAATTATAGCTCTTAATGCCGGTGGATCCTAAAGGACAGTCCTTGTCCAGCCCCTCAGAATCTCCTGGGTCATTTACATCCCTGACCTTCTGAGTTTGGAGGCCAAGAATGTGTGTTTTTAGCAAGTCCCCTTGTCTGCTTCTGGTCTGGAATGCACCTGAGTCAACCATTTATTTACCCAGTTTTGCTGGATTACAGTTTGGCCTTCTGTGCATCTCACACTCGGTTCCCTATTTCTTTGAGGATGCAGATTTCATCTTATAATACTCACCATGCACTGAGCACCTAGCATGAGGCAGGGTGTGAAAGAAGGCGAACTTCAGGGGCCCTAATTCCTCATCTAGGACAGTTGACTCAGCATGTCAGTAAGACCGGTTGAACACGGCTCCTGGCTGATCCTGAAACGGGGACTGAAGAGACCCAGCTCTGCCCGCACGGAGCTGGTAGTTGTGAGCCCGCAGGCAATCACATCAGTGTGCAGCTCTGCAGAAAGGAGAAAGGAGGGGCGCCTGGGTGGCTCAGTCGGTTAAGCATCTGACTTCTCCTCAGTTCCTGATCTTGCAGTTCGTGGGTTCGAACCCCATGTTGGGCTCTGTGCTGACAGCTCAGAGCCTGGAGCCTGCTTCAAATTCTCTGTCTCCCTCTTTCTCTGCCCCTACCCTCTCCCTCAAAAATAAATAAACATCAAAGAAAGAAAGGGGAAGGGAGGCATTACAGGGATTGAGAAGCTAACTTACTCAGACCTGGGGGGCTCAGAAGAGATGGGGGGGCAAAGAGGACACAAAAGACACATACGATGGCCACGTGGCAGGGGGAGCTTTATCTGTGGGGGAGGCTGGAAGGCAGGTTGTCAGGAGGCGAGGGGATGAGGTTGGAGAGGTAAACCCAAACCAGTTCCAGAAGGGCCTTGAATGCCTTACTAGGCAGGGTGGACCTTGTCAAGAATTGGGTGTCAGTGCCCTTCAG
>PJEM01013146.1:8361-25763 GCA_004023845.1 Helogale parvula
CCCCCCGGCCTCTCACTTCACTTTTCCAGTTAAGAGTGGGCTTGGGTCCTTCCTCATCTATGTGGCAACTGGGAGTTTCCCCTTCTGTATGAACTCCTTTTTCAGGTCCTTTGTCTACTTTTCCATCAGGTTTCCTGAAGTCACTTTGTGGATGAACCAGGATTTCTGGTATGTTCTAGACGCTTGTTCAGAAAACAAGAAAGGTCTTTGGGGAAAAAAAAAAGTAATAATGAAGGGCGCCTGGGTGGCTCAGCCGGTTGCCCATCCAGCTTCGGCTCAGGTCATGATCTCGCGGTTTGTGGGTTTGTGGGTTTGTGGGCTCGAGCACAGAGCCTGCAGCTGCTTCGGAATCTGGGTCTCCCTCGCTCTCTGCCCCTCCCCCACTTGCGTCTGGCTTTGTCTTTGTCAAAAACTTAAAACAAACATTTTTTTTAATGAAAAAATAAGTAATAACGATAGTACTGTTGAAGTCAAAAAATTAGTAGAAACTTTGGAAGATAAGTTTTAGGAAAGCTTCCAGGAAGGGGAGAGAGAGAGAGAGAACAAAAGTATAAAGAGATAAAAAGAAAAAAAAAGTTTTAATAAGAAAGTAGCTAAAATCGGGTTTTTTTTATCCCCTGGCCTCATGTTTCCACATACATTTCTCATTAGGGAAACTCCCTGGACCTCTACCCCTGCTCCCCGGCTCCCCAGCCCCTCAGCCCCCCTGCCCCACACTCCCACCCAGGGGAGCAAGTCATCCCGGCTCTCTGGCTTTGCTGACTCCGCCCCTTTGCCAGCGACTGGGCACTAGGTCTGCCTGATTCTTGGATGAAATCCTAATAAGTCCTTTCGATTTAAGATTTTAAGCCAAATCCACCTTTTACTGCGGGTCAGCAATAAAGCCACCGTCTGAATACCCACGCGTCCGTCTGCTGCGACTTAGCTCGGAGGGGAGCGGCTCTTCCTTCTCCTGCCCTGTAAACTTTGGGCGCCGTGAGAGATCCACGCGGAGACCCAGCACGCCCTGGGAGGAGTTCTAGAAGGAAAAACAGGGAGTAAAAGGGAGAAAGTTATCACAGAAAAACCGCAAGAATGGTAGTTTGAATGAATACATGGAGGCTCCAAATTCGGACAACCTACTAATCGCTCAGCTCTTCACTGAAGAATGACCCGCAGCGTGCTGCTGTGACATTGCAGAATGCCAGAGAAGGTTCTGGAAGCCACTGGAGAGGGAGGGAAATCCCCCACAAAGAAAGGAGAATGAGAATGGATCCCACTCTTCAGCTGTGAAATTCAGCACGGGGGAGCGGGGGACACAGGGGCGCCTGGAGGGCTCAGTGGGTTAAGCGTGCGACTTCAGTTCAGGTCATGATCTCACGGTTCGTGGGTTCGAGCCCCAGACCGGCCTCTGTGCCAACAGCTCAGAGCCTGGAACTGCTTCAGATTCTGTGTCTCCCTCTCTCTCTGCCCCTCCTCTGCTTCCACTCTGTCTCTTTTTCTCTCAAAAATAAATAAACATTAAACAAAAGTAACAGTAAATAGCCTTTTCTGTAAACAAATGTGCCACAAGTAACACAGATCCGCCTGCACCGAGGCGGCTGCGTAGGAGAACCAGCAGCCCGCCAACAGCACCCCTGCACAGGCCACCCTGACTCCTCTTGGGCCCAGTCCTCCCGCTCCTGCCCGGAGGCTGTGGCGGTGCCCCAGCCCCAGCCCCCATCAGAGGCTCTGTCCTCCATCACCAGCCTCGCCCTCCCCGCCCCCCCACCCCCCGCTCTCTTCTTCCCACAGCGCGTGTCCGAGAACGAGATGGCACATTTGGGGGACTCAAGTGAGCACCTCTCTGCACGTCCCAGACGCGGGCGCCTCGGTCCCCAGGCCCGGGGGGTGGGGGGGCATGACACCCGCACGTGGTCTGCTCCCAGTGAGCACATGGCGTCCGGGTGAGCGTGTGGCCTTTGTCTCTCACGTGTGTTTACAGTCCCCGTCCCTGCCCGGACGCCTGCCCTCCTGGCTCAGGAGGGACCTTACTCCCCCCTCAGTCTCTGTGCCCAGCCCCTCACGTCCAGCTCAGCAAAAGCTCACGGCCTGGCCTACGTCCAAGTGAGTCCCCGCCTCAAAGCAGCTTGGGGAAGACTGTGACCTCTTGGGTCAAACAAACACCAGTAAGAACTTGGGTTCTGCCCCGTGCCGGCCCCCAGCGGGCCCTGGACAGGTTACCTGAGGCCTCTGAACTCCGCTTTCTTCAGCTGGAAATGGATGATTCTAATACTAGCAGTTTCACTGGGCCTGTGGAGCCGGATGGGCGAGCTGGGGGGCCGGGGGTCTGACACTGAGCCTCCGCGCAGAGCCCGTCCCTGGCGGCTGGCGTTGAGTGAAAACCCCCTCCCTGGCTCCTTCTGATGCGGGAATGGCAGGGTCCAGAGCAGGGGGCCAAGAAAGAATTCTTGAGTCATCTACGGTGCAAAAACGGTGGTTTTCCTAGAGCGCGGGGACAGGACACAGCTGCCTGTGAGGAGGGACTGACTGCAGGTGGGGAGGGCTCGGGGACAGTGTGAGTCTCGAGGAAGTTTGGAAGCAAGGTTTCCGGGACCTGGGGGGAAGGACGTGGCTGTTGTTAGGGGCACATCCTTCGTGACCGTCCGGTGAAACCTCACTCGTGAGACCCTCCAGGGCCGCAGCTGGGAGGGTGACGGCATCGGGCAGCTTGGGTGGGCGGCAAAGATAAAGGAAGATTTCTAAGGAATTTTATATTAAAGGGGACTCGCAGGCAGCCGGGGAGAGGGCCTGCGCCCCAGCAAAGTGTCATCGAGACACTGGCTCAGCTCCTGGAGATCCGGCCCTCTGCCTGGTCCGAGGACTTGTCCACGGACTGCAGACACTAAGGACATTTCATTTCTCATCTGCATTTGTTTACAGCATGACCTTCACCTCCCCCCCCCCCCCCCCCCCCCCGGCGGCTGCTGAGAAAGCTGCCCTCCCACCAGCGGCAGGTGCAGCGGAGAAGCAGCAAATGCAGGGGGCGGGGACACGTCACCTGGTGACCAGTGGGAGAAGCCAGCCCCAGACGAGTGCACACGGGGGCCCCACTTACTCGAGGACAAAACCGGGCAGCGCTAACTGGTTCCGGAGTGACCAGAAGACCAGGAGCCTGTTCCGTTCCACTGAGCTGACCGGACGGGGACGGTCAGCAGAAGGACTGGAAGTGAGACCCCCGTCCTCCAGAGAGGGCAGGGCGGCTGGCAACGCTCCTAGTCCACCATGCCCACGCGGGGGAGCCCCGTAAACCAGCCATGGTCGGGGTTGGGGACCCTTGGGGCCGGTGAACCGTCCACCCCGGGGGGGCCACACCCGAGTCTGCGAGGACAGACGCTTCCGAGCTCGGGACCCTCCCGGACCCCACGCCGTGCGTGTCTGCGCCCGGCTGCTTCCTGTGGCCTTTTTTTTTTATTCTTCAAATCAGTTTTGAGAGAGAGCACAAGCAGGGAAGGAGCAGAGAGAGACGGAGACACAGAATCTGAAGCAGGCTCCAGGCTCTGAGCTGTCAGCACAGAGCCCAATGTGGGGCTCAAACCCACGAACGTGAGATGATGACCTGAGCCAAAGTCGGAGGCTTAGCCGACTGAGCCACCCAGCCGCCCCCCACCTCTGGCCTCTATCCTGTCCTTGAATAAGCCGGCAAACAGAAGCACGGCCCCGGGTTCTGGGAGCCGCTGCAGCGAATTAATCAAACCCAAGGAGGGGCGTGCAAACGTCCGATCCGCAGACCTGGTGGCTCTGGGCTCCTAGCTGACATCCGGAGCAGCGGGGGCGGGACTGGGCCGCTGACCCGTGGGGTCTGCCGCTGCCTCCAGGGGGACGCCCAGCTGGTGTTGAAGAGAATTGCCGGGGGAATGACCTTCACCCCCCTGGTGACCGGAAGCATCAGAAGAACTGGGGTTTCGGGGCGCCTGGGTGGCTCAGTCGGTTGGGCCTCCGGCTTCGGCTCAGGTCAGATCTCACGTTTGTGGGTTCGAGCCCCGCGTCAGGCTCTGTGCTGACAGCTAGCTCAGAGCCTGGAGCCTGCTTCCGGTTCTGTGTCTCCTTCTCTCTCTGCCCCTCCCCCTCTCATGCTCTGTCTGTCTCTGTATCAAAAATAAATAAAACATTAAAAAAATTAAAAAAAAAAAAAGAAGAACTGGGGTTTGGGGGCACCTGGGTGGCTCAGTCAGTTAAGCATCCGACTTCCGGTTTGGGCTCTGCTCATGATCTCACGGTTTCGTGGGTTCGAGCCCCACATTGGGCTCTGCGCTGCCTCTCTGATTCTCTTTCCTTCTCTCTCTCTGCTCCTCCCCCGCTCACACTGTCTCTGTCTCTCTCAAAATAAATAAATAAACGTTAAAAATTAAAAATAAAAAAGAAGAAGAACTAGGGTTTCCCCTACATAGGAAGGAAAAAAGTGAGTTTTTCCATTTTAGAACATTTCTGTAAAACTCCTTTTTTTTTAAAGGGTTTTTTTTTTTAATAATTTATTGTAAAGTTGGTTTCCATATGGCTGTGATGGGCATTAAAGGTCACTCATGTCTGGGAGCCTGCTGGGCTCGCTGGAGGAGAAGCTGGGTTTGTCTTTTCTGTGTCTCTGAGCACCCGAGACTCCGAGTGGCAGTGCCACTGTGTGGTCACACCTGCAGGGACCCAAGTCCTCGGGACCAAGACTCTCCTGATGCTCGCCTACTTTTTGAGCACCATGCCTCTCTCTCCAAGTAGCTGAAGCGAAACGTTACATAGAAGGAGGTCATTCTTAGAGCTAAACGTTGTCAAACGTTGGGGGTATCCAGGCGGCTCAGACAGTTAATCGTCGGACTCTTGGCTTCGGCTCAGGTCACAATCTTGCGGTTCGTGGGTTTGAGCCCCGCGTCAGGCTCTGTGCTGACAGCTCAGAGCCTGGAGCCTGTCTTCGGATTCTGTGTCTCCCTTTCTCTCTGCCCTTCCCTGCTTGTGCTCTGTGTCTCTCTGTCGCTCAAAAACGAATAAATGTTTAAAAAATTTTTAATAAAAGAATAAAAAAATTTTTAAATAATATAAACATGTTTTTAAAAAAGAAGAGGAAGTGGCCGGCACCTCCCCGCTTTCTGCCTTGTGAGGAGGAGGGAGGCCCGTTGAGGGATGTCTGCATACCAGGAAGAAGTCATCACCAGAACCAAAGGTGCGGGCACCTTGATCTCGGATTGCCCAGCCCCCAGGACTGTAAGAGATAAATGTCTGTTGCTTCTGCCGCCCCCCTCCCGCCGCAGCCCGTGGTATTTTGCTCAAGCAATCAGAGCTGACCCAGACACAGGGGCACGAGATCCGTCTCCTGCTTTGCTCCTGACAGGGTCCCTGGGGGCGATGTGGCATCCCTCCCAATCAGCCCACCCTCCCCGAGGCCACCTCTGTGTGTTAGGGAGATTCTGATGGTGTTAAACCTCCAGAGGAAGGAGGCTGGGGCCTCTCTTTTCAGTGAAATTAATTTAACTTAAAAAAAAATTTTTTTAATGTTTATTTATTTTTGAGGCAGAGAGTGAGTGGGGGAGGGGCAGAGAGAGAGGAAGACAGAATCCGAAGAGGCTCCAGGCTCCGAGCTGTTAGCACAGAGCCAGACACAGAACTCGAACCCACGAACCTTGAGATCATGACCTGAGCCGAAGTCAGACACTTAACCGACTGAGCCACCCAGACACCCTGAAATTAATTTAACTTTGTTAGCTTTGTTGAGGTTTAATCGACAAGTCAGTCTCTCAGGTTTCAGAGAAGTTGTGTGGCCCCTGTCCCGCACGCCTCCCCTCCCCCCTCCCCGGGAGTGAAAGCTCACAGCTGAGGGGCGCTCACAGGACTTTCTGGCGAGAGTGTTTTGCAAGCCCCCTCGTGGAAGGGATTTAAGGATTTGGGTTTACGAGCAAGTTTGCATGTCAGCCTGGGGGAATCAAAACAAGTTTACGATCAGGTGCCATGTTCCCTCATTAAAAGTTAATTAGAAGCAAAGCTCTTGGCAGGCTGGGCCACCGGCAGCTCCGTGGCCCTGGGGGGGGGGGGCACTGGGGGTCAGCGGATGGGGACCAGAGGGTAGGACTCATCTGGCACCAAATATGAGATGGGGGTTATATTCAGGACGGGCTGGAGGACTCACACCGACCCCAGAGCCCTGAGATTGGGATCCCAGCACCCAGGGCTGAGTCCGGGCCTGGGGAGGGCGGGGCCTGCACAGGGGTCAGAAGGTTCCAAGGTGGGGCCGAGGGGTGTGGGGGCAGGGGCTGGGCAGCAGGACCCCGGAGGCCTGAGTGCCAGCCAGAGACTCTGGGGAAGGGCAGGAGACCCGATGGAGGCGGAGCTTCCCTCCAGGACCCCGGCCTCTGGCTTAGGCCTGTTTGCAGCCACAAAACCGGTCTGAACTTCTCTCAAAAGCTCGCCAAGTGAGGCTCTAAAGTTGTGATTACGGAAAATGGGCTTGCACCTGCGCCTAACCTTTAAGGAAATGGTTCTCCGGCTGAAGCGGTTTGTCCAGGATGCTGCTGCTGCCAGGACACCCCAGGGCGGCACTGGGGAAAGCACCTGGCATGGACGCCAGGGGTGGGGTGGGAGGGCCCCGCACGGAGGGCATCAGGGCGGTGGTCCCGCCCAGGGGGAGGAGCTGTCTCCCCCAGGGTGGGAGCCGGGGACTGTCCCGCCCTGGAGAGCCCCACGGGGTAGCAGTGGAGTTGTTCCGCGTGTGACGCCTCCATAGAAATAAAGGTTAGGACAAACGCACAAATAGTTAATCCAACGCAGGATGTGATAAACTTCTATGTTTGTTTATATGTTTGTTTATTTATCTATTTAGAGAGAGAAAGCACAGTGGGGTGGTGGGGGAGGAACAGGGAAAGGGGGAGAGAGAGTCCCAAGCAGGCTCCGCGAAGTCAGCGTGCACAACTTCAGCATCCGAAGGGTACGCCTTGCGAAATGATCACGACAATAAATCTAATTAACATCTGTCACGACGCGTAGCATCAAAAATGTATTTCTTATGATGAGAACTTGGAAGATCTACTCTTCCACTTTCAAATATGCCACATGGTATTGTTTTAAACAGACTCTTTTTTTTTTTTTAATTATTGTCTTTTAGAGAGAGAACAAGTTGGGGAGGAGCAGAGGGAGAGAGCCCGACTCAGGGCTCGATCCCATGACCCTGGGATCATGACCCAAGCTGAAATCAAGAGTTGGACAATCAACTGACTGAGCGCCCCAGGCACCCTGGCCATACAGCATTGTGAAACATGAGCGTCATGCTCTACCTCACATCTCCGTGACTTATTTTGTGACCGGAAGTCTGTACCTTTGGAGTCCCTACAAGCATTCCACAGCCCCCACCCCTCCCGCGCCAGCCCCCCCGCGCCGCCCCCCCATCCACTCTCTGGATCTCTGAGCTCCTGAGCTCCGTTTTGTTTTTTAGATTCCACAAACACAAGACATCATACTGTATTTGTCTTTCATTTTTTTGGTGTGTATTTGTCTTTCTCTGTCTGACTTCTTCCTCTTAGCGTGATGCCTTCAAGGTTCAGTCATGTTTTCGCAAGTGGCTAGATCAAAAGTATTCATTTATTTGAGGAAATGACTTTTTTTCTTAAACACGCAGCTGAGCTGAATAACTTACAAAAAATATAAACTTTCACGTTGGAAACCATGGAAGGTTTGGTGGTTAATGTCTCTGTAGGTTGTACTTGTGATGTGGAATTTATGTTTCACGTGTTTATAATAGATTATAACAGGTTAATTTGGGGTTAAATGTGTGTCTCATTGGAGCACCCTGGTGGCTCAGTCGGTTGAGTGTCCGGCTTCCGGTCAGGTCAAGATCTCATGGTTTGTGGGTTTGAGCCCCGCGTAAGGCTCTGTGCTGACAGCTCAGAGCCTGGAGCTGCTTCAGATTCTGTGTCTCCCTCTCTTTCTGCCCCTCCTCTGCTCACACTCTGTCTCTCTCTCAAAAACAAATAAACATTAAAATTAAAATTAAAATAAACGTGTGCCTCACACCCCAAACCCAGAAAGTGCTGATAAGGAAGAGTTCATGTGTTCCTAAAACAAACCCAAGTTTCTAACCCCCGCCCGTGGAACATGACCCTCTGTTTTCTGAGGTCCTTAAATGTTTGCAGTAAAAATACAATTAATCAGTGTTCTAAAATGACCTGTTTGTTTAAGGATTGAGCACCTCCCTGGAACAACAAACCACATTGTTCAACTGAGCAGCGTGCTCTCGTTAAACAGCACTGGGATGTCTTTAGTTCGCTTCTAAACCGCATCCAAGACAAAGAACACTAGTTGTGAGAACCAAAAAAAAGCTATTGTCAACTGGATTGATTTTTAAAGAACTAATTGTGAACTTGACATTTGTGAATTGTTCTCTCTCCCTTCTGGACAGCACAAAGCAGCTGTGGAAGAGGTGGGAGAGGCTGGGGGCGGGGGTGGGCACGCGGCAGTGAAGCCCTCAGCCCCGAGCCAGGAGAGAAAGGGCTGGAAAGGAAGGAGGGCGACAGAATCCAAACCAAAGTTAAGGGCTGCCCGTTGGAGTTTTATTTCTCGGGCCCAAGCATTTCCGTACAAAAGAACAAACCACACAGGGGCGCCTGGGGGGCTCAGTCAGTTGAGCAATCAGACTTCTGCTTAGGGCATGATCTCACATTCGTGGGTTTGAGGTCTACGTCCGGCTCTGTGCTGACAGCTCGGAGCCGGGAGCCTGCTTCGGAGTCTGTGTCTGTCTGTCTCTTCCCTCTCTCTCTCAAAATCTCAGAAATAAATAAACCTTAAAATTTTTTTAAAAACACTAAAAATACAACAGAAGCTTGTTTGATGGTGAAGCTCCTCTCGCCTTCGGGCTAAGGCAGTGCGGGGCGGCCTCTCAGAGAAGGAATTTCCTCCGGCCTCAAAAAGGGCAGGGGGGAGTCGTGAAGGGCGGGACGAGGCTTCGCAGTCAACACTCCGCACGGTGTCACTGGGCAAAGCAAAGATCTGCCTGCACAGGGCCTCTGGGCCGCGCTGCCGGGCTGCCAACAAGGAAGCTAACGGATGCGGAATCCCCAAGCCGCAGTTCTCGGGCACAGATCTTGCCGGGTGCGGTCCTCACTTCTGGGGTTTTATTACTTAATTCTGATTTGTACGGATGGGAATTTTTATTGGTGGATTTGGGTCTCCTGTGGCATTCCAGGTTTCCCGAGGCGACCGTGCATTGCGCGTGTATCCATCCAGGAAGGACGCATCTCCGTCTGCTGCGGGTGCTGACACACGGCATCCGCGCTGGGGCGACCTGAGTAGCGGAACCGTGTTTCCTCGCAGTCCCCGGGGCTGGATGTCCGAGATCAAGGGGTCATGGCGGGCTGGCTCCTTCCGAGGGCTGTCAGGCAGAGTCTGTCTCGGGCCTCTCTCTGGCTTGCACGTGGGTGTCTTCGCCTCGTCTTCTCTCTCATGGTAGCCAGCTGGGCGCCTGGCGTGTAAAATATTTGTGTCATTTTTATCAGTCTTTGGAATCGTACTGCCTTAATGAAAGTAATTTGGAGTTTTCCTCTTTTTCTGCGCCCTGAAAGAGTATACAAAAATCTCCTCTGTTAGGATTTTCTGTGAAATCGTCTTGCGTCTAATCCTTTGGGGGAAGCTAGTGACTCTCTGAAAACTTTCTGTATTTGTTTTATAAAAACCGCTGTTTAGGTTGGCTCAGTCGGTTAAGGATCTGACTCTTGACTTCAGCTCAGGTCATGGTCTCAAGGTTCGTGAGATGGAGCTCCGGGTCAGGCTCTGCCGTGACAGTGCAGAGCCTGCCTGGGATTCTCACTCTCTCTCCTCGCCCTCTGCCCCTTCCCCACTCATGTTTTCTCTTCATTCAAAATAAATTAACTTTGAAAAAAAACTTTATATTTTCTCTCTTCTGACAAATAACATTTCTGTAGAAATGATCCAGCTTTTCAAATTTTGTTTATGAATGATGAATAAATTAGCTTATCTCCTCAACTTCCCTCCTTCCTTCTCCCAACCCTACCGCCAAACTTTTGTGTTAGTTCCGATGTAAATATATTCGATATTCACTACTCTCCTTTTACTAAAGGAGAGTACCCAGTGATCCCGGCTGACCCGAGCTGATCCTCTAGTAATCTCTCCAAGAAGTGTTCATGAGAACAGTATTTCCTCAAATCATGTATGTCCAGAATTGTCTATGGTTTAGAGAATGAAAAGACAGGCCACAGACTGTTAAGCAATGAAAGGACACGGGAGGAAATGTTAATACATATCACTGAGCGAAAAGAAGCGCTTTGAAAAGGCTGCACGCTACAGGCTTCCAACGATACGATATTTTGGAAAAAGAAAAACTATATTGAGACAGTGAAAGATCAGTGGTTGCGGGGGGAGGGGGGGCAGGAGGTAGGACAGAAAACTGGCCTTTTCATAACGCCCTGACTATGTTTGCGCTCCTTGAGAATCTTGTGCCAGCTCTGTTGGCGCTCCCTGTGGGTCTGTGGACACCCGAGGCCGCCGGGTCTTTAAATGGCGTGGCCTTGTAAATGGTGTGGCCCTTCTTCTCCCAGATGCAAAAAAAAATTCTTGATTTTTGGAGGCGCCTGGGTGCCTCAGCCGGTTAAGCCTCTGACTCTTGATTTCAGTTCAGGTCATGATCTCCTTGTTGGTGAGATCGAGCGCCATGTCGGGCTCTGTGCGGACAGCGTGGAGCCTGCTTGGGATTCTCTGTCTCCCTCTCTCTCTGCCCTTCCTCCACTCATGCAATCTTTCTCAAAATAAACAAACTTTAAACAAACAAATAAATAAATAAAATTCAATACCCTTGATCAGTTTTCCCTGGCATACAGGTTTCTCTTCCAATATATAGAGTCATCTGAGGAAGACTGGCTTGAATTGTTTATTGAAATGCATGCCTGTTCTACCAACTCGGTTTTCCTCGTCAGACGTTCCAACCATGTGTATGTTAGACCCCTCTGCAGCTCGTGTCCGGAATATATGATGTGTCTGTATAGAATATAGAGATTTATTACATCTCATGTACGCTGCCGGCATGACTAATGTTTCCAATTCAGAACACGCTTAATCCCCGTCTTCAGCTGCTCCGTGGCAACATTTCTCCCGTGGGACATCCTTCATCTAGTCATGAATTTTACTGCTGTTTTCTTTTTCTTTTTTTTTTAACGTTTTATTTATTTTTGATACAGAGAGAGAGACAGAGCATGAGAGGGGGAGGGGCAGAGAGCGAAGGAGACACAGAACCGGAAGCAGGCTCCAGGCCCTGAGCTGTCAGCACAGAGCTTGACACGGGGCTCGAGCCCACGAACCGTGAGATCTGACCTGAGCCGAAGTCGGAGGCTTAACCGACTGAGCCACCCGGGCGCCCCTACTGCAGTTTTCCACATTCGTGTCTCCGGGCACCCCTCAGCAAGGCCGTGCCGGCCACTTGCTTAGCCGGGAGTGAAATGGGTTGGATTGTCCTGGGCAACACCACAGTCGCCTCCCCAGTGTCACAGCCCAGAGGCGCTCTCCGGGGCTCTGCTTCCACCAGATAAGACAACTGTGGGGTTCTCTGTGGGACCCCAGCCACCTGCTGCGCCCCCACAGGCCATCAGGCCGCCAGCCCTGCTCCGGGAAGTGCCTGCTTCTGGCTTTACCCCAGGGGGAGACTCCAGAACAATCCTGGTGATTCCAGAAGGGGTTGCAGGCACCCCGAAAGCTGCAGACCCTCCCCCCGCCACGTCCCATTTCCCTTCTTCCTAATCCCAGGCTCTGCCTTAGTCTGAGTTTGTGCTCTGCCTGTGTCTATTCTCCAGTCGCACTGAAAATGGGATTTTCTTTTTTTTTTTAATTCTCTTTACTCCTTTTATATGATTTTCCAGGGAAAGAGTTTAAAGCCGGCTTATTGCACACGTGTTCCTATTGGAGATGTCACCGGTGCCGTGGCTGCAGGTGCAGGGGAGAAGGGATGCCCACATGCAGTGGGGGCGATGGGGGCGGGGGGTCCTGGCAGCCTGGGGTTCTCTCCAGGAGGGTCAGAGATCAGCTCCACCCACCTCCCTTCCAGAGCTTTGGTTTTCTGAGTCAATAAATTCCTGCTGCTTCTCTCAGTCCCCCACAGCGAGTTCTGACTGATGCGGAAGGTAGCCACGCTCCCTGGTGACCTTGTCCTCGGGTGCCTGGTTTCCCCAGGTCCCACTGCCCCAGCCTGACACCTGACGCAAAGTGGTTCTTGTCCCCGGACAGGAGCAGGAAAGAGGCCGCTGCCACGGACTGGCCACAGCAGACAGGCGGCCAGGAACGGCCAGCGACTGATCCTTACGTCCTGCCACCTTGTCCGGCTTGTTCTGTCCCTCCTGCCCGCCATGTTCCCATCCTCCCTGCCATGTCCTCTCCGCCCCGCGCCCCTTCCCTCCTGCGACATCATTTCCAGAGTGACTCAGTGGTCAGTGGTGCTGGCCCCAAGGAAAAGGCATTTTAGGGATGGGAGGGTGTGGTGTGAGCCGACTCGGGGCTTGTCTGCCGAGTAACCCGCTTCAAAGAAGCATCCACCCCTCCAGGCACCTAGGGGGCTCAGTCCATTGAGCGGCCGACTTGGGCTCAGGTCATGATCTCATGGGTTTGTGGGTTCGGGCCCCGCGTCAGGCTCTGTGCTAACAGCTCAGAGCCTGGACCTGCTTTGTATTCTGTCTCCATCTCTCTGCTCCTCCCCCACTCGCGCTCTGTGACTCTCTCAAAAATAAATTTAAAAAAAAAGGGATCCACTCCAAAGTGGGCTTCCCGCAATAAACACACTTGATAAAGAGCCACCTCCCTGGCCTCAGGCGCTCCATGGGTCGATTTCAATAAGTGGCCCTTTGGGCCATTTGTCCTTTGTCTTCCCTGGGCTGTGGGTTCCCACTCTGACGTTTTAAATTCACTGGTAGAGTGAGCCTGGGAAACCCGAGGCCCCACGCGCAACCCCAGTAAAGCCCTGCACTGCGCATGCTCTCCTCCACCCTCGCCCTCCCCTCGCCGTGTGGCCCCGGGGGCTGTGTCATTCCCAGCTCTTTCGTAAGGAATAAACCTTTATTTTCTCAAAGTTTCCTGCTGGTTGTTGCCAAGGGGCCTCTTGCAAACCTAGCAAGAACCAGGAGGTTGAGTCCTAACACTGGGTTGGAAAGGGGCCCCAGCAATCACTGTGGTCAGCAGAGCAGGTGTCTGACGGGAGTGTGGGTCAGGAGGGAGAGGACATGCCAGGCGGGCAGGGGAGAGCCGCCCTGGGGGGGGGGGGGGCAGGCGGGCGCCAAGGGGCAGGGAGGACACCCCGAGCACAGGCAAGTGTGGACGCACACGCAGCTCGGCAGACGGCGCACTGAACGTGGGAAGGTGGGTGGGTCTGACTACACTGCCATCTAACGCCGGAGGGAGCATTTCTCCGTCACATCCTGTCTGGGGCTGGAGTGACTCAGGAAACTTATGGCCCTGCTGGGAAAGGGGGTGTCCCCGGAGACCACCCAGGATGCAGTGGGGATAGGCCAGGCCGGGAGCACACGGCTTCAGAAGGAGCGCAGGCAGATTCCCTAATCACCTGCAGACCGCCCCGCCATCAGGCCCCCCATGAGACCTTGGAGAACACAGGACAGGGGCACATCCAGGCAGTGGCACCATGGAGCCTGGGGGAGAAGGAGGCAGGGAGCCAGGTGGCCAGGTGAGGGCAGGGGAGGGTGCCGGGGGGGAGGGTGCGAAGCAGGGATGAAGGGATGGAGAGCCGGCTGATCCGCAGGATCCGGGACAGAGCCTCACGCCTGGAGCTCCCTGGAAACGGGTGCCACTGGAAGGCCAGGCGGTCCGTTGCTGCTTGAGGGCCATCCGGCAGCCACTCAGCCCCTCCGCACAGGAAGAGAGAAAGGGGAACGAAGCATTTCACCAGGGTCTGGCCAGAAAGACAGACGGACAGGAGAGCACCGGAGTGCAGTCTGAAGGGCTCATCATGATGCATTATAATTGCTTCAAGCCCACAGAGCAGGGCAGTGATTGTGACAAGGGAAGGGCAGTGCGACAGTCCTGTGGGCCCTTTGATGTCCTCGAGAGGAGAGCTCCCCCGCGTGGCAGTGACCGTCATGGGAACTCGGGGAGTATTGCCCGTCTGGGTCTCGCAGGATTTGTAAGGAGCCAAGCTGGGCTGACCGGCCCCCTGTTGTTTGGACATGTCCCTGCACGGCACACGGGGTTAGTTTTCTAGAAGGGCAGAGTGTTGGCCACAAGCACTGCAAGGGGAGGGAGATCATTTTCCCCTTCAGTCTGTGGTTCATACCGGATGCGGGTCAAGGTCACAGGCAGTGAGTTGAGGAGGACATGCTGAAAACTCCCCAAAGACTACCAGTTAGTTAATGAAATCAAAAGCAAAACTGAGCAAGTGGCATCACGTGTGAAGACGAGTGTCCCCGCGACCAGGGGAGGTTTTCAGAGGCTTTCGGCTGGGGGTTTCCCCTTTTTCATCAGGATGGGCCACTTCTCCTTCCAAGCAGCAGCCCGCTGCATCATGGGACACAGAGCCTCTCCCTCTCCGCCCCGCCCCCCACTGTAGCAGGTGGAATGGCTTCCTGCACAGGTGTTTGTTGGTGCCAGTTAACTCAAGTGGCCCTAACGTGCACTTGACAATGACGAAGGAGACGCCACACATGCTATAGACCTCCGTGCTCTGCCAGCACACCCCTCGCCTGGTTAACCCCCACGCAGCAAGAACCCTTCCTCCCGCCTCCCCGCCACTCCCCAACGTGAGACAAATCACCATTGATTTGGAAAAGAAGTAACAAGTGCACAGACGCGTCCTTATCACGTGCTGCGAGGAAACGAACTGAATGCGTTTGGCTTTAAGTCAGACATAGTTCAGTGTCTTGCTGTGCACTTTTCTCTTAGTGGGGTTCAGATTACAGACCGAGCTATGAATGCCTGTTATTCTTAGCCCGCCGGAAAGGGCAGCAGCAGCTCTAGAATAAAGTCCGCTACAGGTCTGTGCTGTGGCGGACAGTCGCTGGGGAAAGCTAACCAGCAGCAACACTTTCCTGAACAGTCAGGCTTACTGCGCCACGTGGAGGCAATAAGATTCAATCCGTGGATATTTTCCGCCATACAGGTGGGGTGCATTCCATGGCTATTTTGAAAGAGTTTATTTATGGTAAACCATGTGACTTTAGGGGCGAGAAGAAGCTCTCTGGCTTTTATTTCCTAGAAAAGGTTTTCAGCTTTGAAATTTGCCATGTCCCGGGGCGCCTGGGGCGCTCAGTCGGTTGAGTCTGACTTTGGCTGAGGTTGTGATCTCACAGTTCGTGAGTTCGATCCCTGCATCAGGCTCTGCGCTGTCATCACGGAGCCTGCTTCAGATCCTCTGCCCCCCACCTTGCGCCCTTCCCCGGCTTGCACTCTCTCTCTGGAAAATAAACATTAGGGGCGCCTGGGTGGCTCAGTCGGTTAAGTCTCCGACTTCGGCTCAGGTCAGATCTCATGTTCGTGGGTTCGAGGCCCTTGTCGGGCTCTGTGCTGACAGCTGGATCAGAGCCTGGAGGTGCTTCCGGTTCTGTGTCTCCTTCTCTCTCTGCCCTTCCCCCTCTCATGCTCTGTCTCTCTTTGTATCAAAAATAAATAAAACATTAAAAAAAAGAAAAGAAACATTAAAAAAAAAACCTAATCCTAAAACAAAAAGGAAATTTGCAGTGTTCTTCACCACTTATTAAAACATGAGGGGTAGGAGCCCCTGGGGGGCTTAGTCCGTTAAGTGTCCGACTTTGGCTCAGGTCATGATCTCGAGGTCCATGAGTTCGAGCCTTGCGTTGGGCTCAGAGCCTGGAGCCTGATTGGGATTCTGTGTCTCCCCCTCTCTCGCTGCCCCTCCCCTGCTCGTGCTCTGTCTCTCTCGCTCTCAAAAATAAATAGACATTAAAAAAAAACCACACATTAGGGCCAGCAGAGCACCTCGGACCAATCCTACCATCTCTCGTCCCGTTAACATGAGATGTTACCACCTGAACCAGAGGCTTCTTTTGAGAAGTGTCGTTCCTGCCATTCAGCATCAAGAAAGCACCTAAGACATGAATTCTCTGCCTCATCAGATATGTTTTTAATTTGATGAGGTGACCGAAGGGGGTAGTAACTGTGCGCCCCCACCATTTGCCTACCACGTCTTCTCTTCTCTGAGTTGAAAGTCCTCCTCAGTTACTAAAGGACAATTCTAGATTCCTCTGGTCCCTGCACTCTTGACACCAAATGTCGGGGGAGGGGACGCTCCCACACCAACCCATCTGCCAACGTTGCAGACATGAACCGCGTGTCCTACAATCCAGTTCTGACCCTAACTACTCCTGGTCAGTGCACACCCCACAGGCTAAGTGCTCGGTCCCACAAGGCTGCTTCCCCTCCACTCCAGATGCCATCTGCAGTCCCAGATTGTCACCTGCACTTCTGACCAACCAGGAAGACAGGTGTGGCCCTGGCCCCCTGCTCAGACCGGACACTTGGTCTCACGGCCCCCGGCCCTCAGGGAAACACACGTGCTGCTTTGTTACGAAGGATACGGACGAACAGCCAGACGGAGGCACAGAGGGAGGAGTCCTGAAAGGTCACAAGTCCGGGGGCTTGGAGTGGCCCCCCCTCCTGTCCCACGGGGGTGCTCACCGACCCAGAACCCCACAACGTAGGGATTTTCACAGAGGCCTCATGAAGTAGGCATGATCGATTATTAACTCAATCTCCAGCACCTCTCTCTTCCATGGAGGGGGTGGGGGTGAGCTGAAAGTCAAGCTTCTTTTTTAGTGTTTATTTTTGAGAGAGAGAGCGAGCAAGCATAGGAGCAGAGGAGGGGCAAAAAGGGAGACAGAAGATCCAAAGCGGGCTCTGGGCTGAGAGCCGAGAGCCCGATGTGGGACTCAAACTCATAAGTCGTGAGATCATGACCTGAGTCCAGTCAGACGCTTCACGCACCGAGCCACCCAGGTGCCCCCAAGTCCCAAGCTTCTAAATATGGTTTTTGTAGAGAGCAGCCCCCAACCTGAAGCTCCCCAGGATACCACCGAGGTCACTTCACTAGAACCAAAGACAGTCCTATTACCCCAGAAATTCCAACGGATTTAGGAGCTTTATGTCAGGAACTGGGGACAGAGAACAAACATATATTTCTTATTATGTCCCAAGGAGCTACTAAATTCTTGTATATGTTGTTAGGCAAACAGATACCTATTGCTTGGTTTGCCGGCCCCCACCTCCAGCCTCGTCCCCCTCACCCCTTACCGGAGTTCTGTGGTCTCTTCCCTCCTGTCCACGTACTCACTGCACCAGCCGCCATGACGTGACCATGTCCTTGGCTCGCTTATCGACACCGTGTTAGATGACCCGGTGACAGCCAGTGTCTCCCATGGGCGTTTGGAGAAAGAGGGAGCGGAGGGACAGAGAAGCAG
>PJEM01013146.1:25863-42447 GCA_004023845.1 Helogale parvula
TGGATCTGCTTTGGGGTCTCCTCTGTGAGGCCCGTCTGCTCCTTCCTGTGCCACCGCAAGTAGGCTTTGATCACTTACGTTATAAATTTAATACATGATGGGACAAGCCCCTGAGGATTGTTCTTTTTAAAATGTCCTGCTGCCTAATCTCGCCCATTTTATCCTTCCAGAAACACTTAGAATCATGGTGTCAAATTCCCTCCCCCCAACCCCACCCCCAAAAACATTGCATAGGAATTTGGATTCAGATAACCTTGAATTTATAGATTAGCTTCAGAAAAACGGACATCACGGGCGCCCTGAGGCTCGCTGGGCGGGAAGAAGTTGCCTGTATGTATTCAAGGGTTTTTGTGGCCTTTCACGAGTTTTTCAGCTATTTTCACACACGGATTGCCTGTCTGCTAAATTCATTCCCACCACTCGTGTTCCTGCTACTGCTGTCCTCGGCCTGCTTTCTGGAGCTCGGGTGCGGGGCCGCGTCACGTCCCTCCTGACCAGCTCAGGCGGCCCACCCCAGCCGCCGCCGGACCCTCCGCCCCGGCCTGGCGAGCGTCACCAGGAGCCGGGGCCAGCGCAGACCCGGCCGGGGGGGGGGGGGGGGGGAAGGCCGGGGCTGGGGGTGGGGGCTGCTCTCCGGCCTCGCCCCGCTCCACCGCTACTCCGTGCGCTCCTGTGCGCTCCTGTGCGCTTGGAGACGCGGGCCTTCCGCTCCCGTCTAAGCTACCTGGCGCCCTCGCTGCTTTCTGGAGTCAGCTGCCCGGAAAACTCCCTCCCTCGAGCCTTTCCCCCCGGGCTCTGCTTTGGGGACACTTAAGCCAGGGCGCCCGCCCCCCCCCCTCCGTGGGATTCTCATTGCGGGCCAATCGAGTCTTAGGGGAGAGTGGCCGGAGCCAGGGGGTGTCCCTGCGGCCTACAGGATCCGTCGCCTCCATCTCCACGCGGGGAGGACCCGGGGGCTGGGCCCAGACTGCTGTGCGCGCGGCAACCTGAGCGGGTCACTTCGGGTGGTCCCTGCGGACACCCTGCGAGGGTCCTCCCCTGGCGGCGCTGCAGGGGTGGCCGGCGCGGGCCGAGAGCCTCGCCGCGAATCAAAGCCCCTGGTGACAGTGGAGCGTGCGTGGGTGCGCGCGCGTGGTGCGCGCATGTGTGCGAGCAGGTGCATGCGGGCGTGTGCATGTGCGCGCGGGTGCGGGCGCGGGTGCATGCGGGTGCGGGCGCGCGCGGGAGGGGCTGGCTGCGCGCGCGTCCCCGCCTGTAACCCCAACGCGCCCCCTCCCCGGCCTCTGGCGCGCGGCCGGCCTCCCGCGGGGTCCCGTCCCGCCCCCTTTCCGGGAAACACGACTCGCTTGAGGCGCTGGAGGGGACGCTGGACAGGGGCGGGGGGTTAAGCCCGGATTTTTCCCCCATAGGAAAGTCTTTGAACATGAAAGAGATTCATGGAGGCGGAGAGGAGACGATAAATTCCCAAGAGAAAAGCAACAATCGCAGTTCCCTATATATATATATGGAAATATTTAGCAGCCGTGGGCGTGTGGGGGCGGGAAAGCCGCGTAGCCGGGAACACACTGTGTACATTATGCTGCAGACTGAAGGCTTCCAGCTGAATTCCTTTAAGCCTGATCCTTCCGTCTGCACCGCAACTACTAGTCCCCCGTCTGCGAGCTCCACTCAAGACTCAACGCTCTGGGGGAGAGGAGCCGGCGGGCACAAGAGGTTCTCGAAGGCCCCCAGCCACACCGGGCAGGCGACAGGACGGCTCACTACTTGTGCCCCAACTTTGCACATAATGAAGGCTTCCCTGAAACAGAGATGACAAATATTTACTACAGTACCCTCTGCTTTGGTTTTTGGTTTTTGGTTTTTGTTTTGTTTTGTTTTGGCCTAGTTATTTTGTAGGAGTTCTTTATCTTCTGGACATTTATTACATGTTATAAATGTTGCAAATACTGCATCCAAGTCTGCGGCTGGTTTCTAACTTTAGCAAAGTCAAATCTGTCCCTCTTTTCTGTAGAAACAAAATCTGATTTCCCGGTGCGGCGCTTGTGACAAATCTATTATGGCCTGCGTCTGGGTTACGTCGCGTCTTTAGTCCCTGCAGTTCTGGACTGTGGCTCCCGCGAACAAAATACTACAGAAGGTGAGAGACTAGGTCGATGAGCACCCACGTGCCCGCCGCTCGCCTCCACAGTTACCAGCACATGGTGACTTCTGCGCCCCTGCGTCTCACACACACACACACACACACACACACACACACGGGGCCTGCTCGGTTTGTTCCGAGCAAGTCCCGGGAGCACCATCTCACCCAGACGGATTTCCACCTGTATTTCTAAAATAGAGACTCCTGTCATTAACCACAATACTGTTATGGCACCAAAACCACCAAAGCCATCGACGACGACGCCTCATCCAGTCGGTATTCCAACCAACCGGAGGCTTCCATGATGTCTTTTTACAATGGGTTTGTTCAAACCAGGATCCAGAGTCCCCGCGTGGCATGTCCTGGTGCGTCCCCTATGGCTCTTTTCATCTAGAAAACCTCCCCCCCTCTTTTCTTCTCTTTCTTCCTCCTCCTCCTCTTTCCTCCTGCTCTTCTTTTTCTTCTTATTCCTCCCCTTCTTCCCCCTCCCCCTCCTTCCCCCTCCTCCTCTCCCCCTCCTCCTCTCCCCCTCCTCCTCCTTCTCCTCACTTATTTGCAGAATAAACCGGGTGTCAGCTTTATAAAAACCCTCCACCTCTGGATTGGGCGGAATGCACGCCTGTGTGCGCGTTCCACTACCCACGGGACCCCCTCTACACTGGTAGTTTGTGCCAGAAGTTTAACCAGATTCAGGTCCAAGGTCCTCTGAGAAGAACATGTCACAGGTGATGCTGTGTGATAAGCGATGCTCATGTCTGCAAATTTGTTAAAGACTTGACCTTCTCCTTTCTGATATCTTTATTCTTATCACTCGCTCTGGACCCACCTCGGGAGGTAGTCCCGATGGTCTGGGCCGTCCCTCTCCTCTCCCCATGAAGGATCCTGGCAGCGTGGGGGATAGGCTTCCCCGGGACCCTTTTCCTTCTGGACCAGGGGGAGGGGGGAGGCTCCCAGGCCTCAGCTGAGGTCCACACCCTTGGCCACAGCCTGTGAGGATCTGACCACCTTGTGGTTGTCTCCCTGAATCCTGCTCTTACCCCTCTTCTCCTCCTTCCGTAAGCAAACACCTGAAGGGGGTTGCCGTGGCCTTGGAGGCTCATGGATCCTTGGGAACCACACGGTGCTGCCGTGGGTGTAGACCGCTGCTCTTGGTCACTGTCCTGGTGTGCGTTCCGTTGTTCCACTTCTTCCGCTCGGGGCTGACTCTAGGTCTCTCCAGAGTGCTGTGTGTACATGCCGTCCGTGTTTGTTTTCTGTGCAAAGCACGTGCGGTATTTCTTCCCAGCTTCCCTGAGGCCTGACGGACGAATAGGAATTAGCTATAGTTTGGTTGCACACTGTGTCTTTTAAGCGTACAGTGTGGTGTTTTATGCACCTAAGGGCTGAGAAAGGGTTCCCACGATCAAGTTCATTAACACGTTCGTCCCCTCATGTAGTTCCCGTGTGTGTGTGCGCGCGTCTGATGGGAACACGTGAGACCTCCTCCCTCAGCACAGCGTTGTTAACCGTAATCCCGTAATCCCCGGGCTGCACCTCCGAGACCCCGAACTCACTCACAACCGAAACTCTGTGCCCTCTGGGAGCCTCCGGCCCCGCAGCCCCTCCCCCGGCCCCTGGCCACCTCCGTTCCCACCCTCTGTTTCTATTAGTTGAGTTTAAGCGTCGCCCGGGTGGCTCAGTTGGCTGAGGGCCCGACTCTGGCTCAGATCACGATTCCCAGTTCTCGAGTTCAAACCCCACAGCAGGCTCACCGCTGGCAGTGCAGATTTGTGGGTCCTCTGTCTCTCCCTCCCTGCGCCTGCCGCACTCACGTGCTCTCTCTCTCTCAACAACAGACCTTTCGAAAAAATAAAATCAGACGTTGAACTGAGATCATTCCGCCTCTCTGCCTGGCTGATCTCACGTAACATGAACGCCCTCCGGGTTCATCGTGTTGTTGCCGACGGCAGGGTGGGCTCCTCCGCGGCTGGGTCAGTTCACGTGGCACGCTCGTCCCACGTTCTCTCCATCAGTTCCTCCGCCGCCGAAACCCACTCAGGCCGTCCGCATACCTCGGCGATTGTGGAAAATGCTGCACTTACGGGAGGCTGCACACATCTCTTCCAGAGACTGATTCCGTTGCCTTCGGATGCCTGCCGCACCGGTCACTGTTTCCAAATGCCAGGCACCATTCCATGGGGCGCACCCCCCCCCCGGTGCGGTCAGCAGGCACAGGGCGCCTCCAAGCCCCTTCTGCACCAGCACTGCTGTGACCCCCTCCCGGCACCCCGCCACGGCCGTGGGAGAGGATCCCTGGGGTGTTTGCAGAAGCGGAGTTGCGGGGATCACGGGGGAAACGCGGTCCTAATTCCACCAGACACCTTGCTGAAGAGGATGCTCTCAGCCTCACTCTCCAGCGACGAGGGAGAGGTTCCCACAGCCTGGCGGGCACCTGACTCCCTGGCTGTCGTCAGCTGGAGGCCCGAGGAGATGGCTCATGCAGGTCTGAGGCTGCATCACATTAGATTAGACCCAGGAGTTCCTTCTCTGCCCCTGTGTATTCTTTCCTCCTTCTAAAATAGGTTTCTTTCTTTCTCTCTCTCTCAATCTCTCTTTTTTTCTTTTCTTTTTTTTTGCTTCCGGACTCCTTCTGGGCTGGGTGTCTTCCGTTTGTCCCTTCACATCCAGTGTTGGCCTTGGAGGCCGAGCTGGGCAGCTGCCTCGCCGTCTGGCTTCCTGCCGCCGCCGGAAATCAGAGGGAGGAAGAGCAGGGCGGTGAGGACACTGACTCCTCCAGCTCCCTGCCTGCCAAGGAGCTGGCAGCTAGCTGCCTCCTGCAGCCCGAAGTCACAGCTCCTGGAGGGGGGGGTGCTCTCCATGCGGCTTTCTCTCTCCTTGGGTTCCTGGAGGCGCCGACTGACTCCCCAGTGCTGGCGTGCTGAGGTCCCTGGCCTCTTTCATGTGGCTTCCCTAATCCTGCCGAGACCTTCATAACTCATTCCTTTACTGAAACATGCTCCAGGGCCGCCTGGCTGGCTCAGTCAGCGGAGCATGCCACTCTTGATCTCATGGTTGTGGGTTTGAGCCCCACATTGGGTGTAGAGATTGGTGATCGCATAAAAATAAAATCTTTTTTAGGGGAGCCTGGGTGGCTCTGTCAGTTGAGTGTCCAACTCTTGGCTCTGGCTCAGGTCACGATCTCACAGTTCGTGGGTTTGAGCCCCACGTTGGGCTCCACACTGACAGTGTGGCTGGAGCCTGCTTGGGATTCTCTCCCCCCCACTCAAATAAATAAACTTTAAAATTTTTGAAAAAATAAAATAAAATCTTTTTTAAAGTTTATTTTTGAAACAGACAGAGCATGAGTGAGGGAGGGGCAGAGAGAGAGAGAGAAAGAGAGAGAGAGAGAGAGAGAGAGAGAGCCTGGAGCCTGCTTCTGATGCTGTGTCTCCCTCTGTCTCTGACCCTCCCCTGCTCATGCTGTCTCTGTCTCTCAAAAATAAATAAAAAACATTAAAAATTTTAAAAAGAAAAAGGTTAAGTTGCTTCTCAAACTCCCGCTGAAATTTGGATGTCATTGCACTGAATTTACATATGAACTTGGAAAGAACTTTAATTTTTTTTCTCGTATATTTTTTATAGGTTCAAGTGCTGCTAGCTGACTCACACACTTGCCGGGGCCCCTTGTTACTTCTGCGTGTTTGTTACTGGTATTGACCATCCATGTAGATGGTCTCTTCCTTCCAGTTCTTCCAACTCTGGTGACTTTTCCTGTCTTCTGCAGTTTGCTCAGGATCCCTCGGATGATATAAAAACAGCACGCTGAGGCGCCTGGGGGAGGGGGCTCAGTGGGTGAAGCATCGGACTTCGGCTCAGGTCATGATCTCGGGCATCCTGAGTTCAAGCCTCACATCCCGAGCCTGGAGCCTGTTTCAGATCCTGTCTCTCTCTCTCCCGCCCCTCCTCCACTCACGCTGTCTTTGTCTCTCAGAAATGAATAAATATTAAAAATATATTTTTTAGGGGCGCCTGGGTGGCTCAGTCGGTTAAGCGTTCGGCTTCAGCTCAGGTCATGATCTCACGGTTTGTGGGTTCGAGCCCCGCATCGGGCTCTGTGCTGACAGCTCAGAGCCTGGAGCTGCTTCGGATTCTGTGTCTCCCTCTCTCTCTGCCCCTCCCTGCTCATGATCTATCTCTCTCTGTCTCAAAATTAAATAAAACATTTAAAAAATTTTTTTAAATATTTTTTTAAAAAAGCAGCTGAGGCCCTAAAAGTTTGCCAAGTGCCTTTTCTGCAGTATGCAATTTTTTCGTTTGTACTCCGTTACTCTAGCCTTCTGTACTCCCTAAGTCTGTATTATTATTATTTGAGAGGGAGGGGGGAGGGGCAGAGGAAGAGAGAGAATCCCAAGCAGCCTCCACACCCAGCACAGAGTCCAACGTGAGGCTCGATCCCATGACCCTGGGATCATGACCCGAGCTGAAATCAAGAATCAGACACTCAACCTACTGAGTCACCCGGGCCACCCCTCCCTAAGTCTATTTTATTAATAGATGCTTCTGATGTTAAACCATCTTTGATTTCTTCTCCTTTTTTCCCCAAGTTTTTATTTAAATTCGAGCTAACATACGGCGCAATACTGGTCTCAGGCTTAGCGTTTAGTGATTTATGGCTTCGCAGCACACCCGGTGCCCCTCCCCCACCCGGTGCCCCTCCCCCACCCGGTGCTCCTCCCCCACCCGGTGCCCCTCCCACACCCGGTGCTCCTCCCCCACTCGGTGCCCCTCCCACACCCGGTGCCCCTCCCACACCCGGTGCCCCTCCCACACTCGGTGCCCCTCCCCCACCCGCTGCTCCTCCCCCACCCGGCGCCCCTCGCACACCCGGTACTCATTCCCATCACCAGTTGGGCCCCTCCCCCCACCTGCCTCCCCTCTTGTAACCGTCAGTTTGTTCTCTTGTTAAGAGTCTGGTTCTTGGTTTGTCTCTTTTTCCCCTTCGCTCCTTTGTTTTGTTTCCTAAATTCCACATATGAGTGAAATCAAATGATATTGGTCTGTCTCTGACAAACATGTTATATTTTTTAAATGTTTATTTATTTTGAGAGAGAGCATGAGCAGGGGAGGGGCAGAGAAAGACGGAGAGAGCGAATCCCAACAGGCTCCTTGCCATCCGTGTAGAGCCTGAGGAGGGGCTCAATCTCACGACTCAAACCGGCTCAACCGACTGAGTCATCCAAGCACCCCAAACATATCATCTTTTTAATACATCATTTGATTGGGTTTGCTAATGATTTATATGGGAATTTTATATTTCTGCTCATTATAGTGAGCAGAATTCTTCATTTGAAATTTCTTAAAACTTGCTTTGTGGTCCAGTATTTGCTCAAAAAAAATTTAATGTCCCAGCATACTTGAATAGGATGTACCCCCTGTGGTTGATGATTTTTAAATAAACCCCTGTCTTCTGGGACCCTGGCTGCCGCAGTCTGGTAAACGTCTGAGTCTTGGTTTCAGATTAGGTCCTGATTTCCGGGTTCATAGGTTCGAGCCCCATGTGGGGCTCTGCACTGTCTGCGCAGAGCCTACTTGGGATTCTCTGTCTCCCTCTTCCCCTCCCCCTCTCATGTGTGCTTTTTCTTTCTCTCAAAAATAAGTAAACTTTAGGGGCGCCTGGTTGGCTCAATCGGTTAAGCCTCCGACTTCAGCTCAGGTCATAATCTCACATTCATGGGTTCCAGCCCCACTTCTGGCTCTGTGCTGACCGCTCGGAGCCTGGAGCTGCTTCACATTCTGTCTCCCTCTCTCTCTGCACCTCCCCACTCATGCTCTCTCTGTCTCAAAAATATAAATTAAAAAACAAAAAGTAAACTTTAAATAAGTAAATCCCTGCCTTCTATTTTTGAGGGCGTCTATTTTGCTTTTCTTTTTCCAGTTCCTTGAGCTGAAACTTAGCTCATTTCAGCTCAGGCTTCCTTGCTCTTTGACAAACACGCTTAGGTCTCTGTACCTTTGCTCCCCAGCACCGCTCCGGACCATCCCACCAGCTCAGGGTGCGGTGCTCTCCTTGTTCAAATTCCTTGACTCTATTTATAAAGTCTTACTCTGTCCCGGAGGCCTGGGGGGCTCAGTCAGTGAAGCATCCACCTTCTGCTCAGGTCATGATCTCACAGTCCATGAGCACAGCCCAGGGTGAGCCCTGCTTCTCTGTGTCCCTCTCTCTTTCTCTCACGGAATTCTCTTTCTCTCAAAAAAATTTTTTTTGTTTATTCCTGTGCACATACTGGACTGTGGATTCTACTTATGTGGGGGCCTCTCTTCTGCAAACTGGTTGTCTTTGAACATTTGGTGATTCTTGGGGACAGACTCATAAACTTGGCTGTATGCGTGGCCTGTCCAGGGACACTGACACCTCCCCCCCCCCGTAATGCATGCAATGGACGCATGTGGAAGATTCTGGAACATTCTGGTCCAAGGGCGTCGGCTGCAGGTGCACACCTTCTCGGGGGCCCTGACTTGCAGCCTGTGATTAACGAAGCCCGGGTTCTCGCCAGCCCGCTCCCGTGCCCAAGGCCCAAGAAGCAGACAACTCATGGAACATTTAGAATATTCTGTTCTTTTTTCCTCTAAAAAATGTCGACAATAACCTGTCAACCGCGGGAAGCGGGTTTCAGTCTCCCCGCCCCTCCAGACGTGATTCTGCGTTCCTCAGACACTGTCCCCTAACATCCCTTAAAATCCCAGATCAAAAATCCCGAGAAGGCGGAAGCGCCCCCCCCCCCCCCCGCCCCCGACAGGAGCGTCCTCGGAGGCCGGGGCGGCCGGGAAATAAATTAGGGGAGGGGCCTGCCTAGCCGGCCGCGTCGCGCCGCGTCTCGCACACCCAGCGGTAGGGTCTCTGGCACACGTCGTCGTTCCAGCGGCCGTCGTCCGTGAAGTGGGCGCAGTCCTCGCCCCCGCCCAGCCCGTGCCCGTACCAGTCGTCCGGCTGCTCCGGCCTCCAGTTCCTGCGGAGACGCGCGGATGTGCGCCGGGCCCTCCCCGCCCAGCCGGGTCCCCGGGGCCCGCGGAGCCGCGGCGCGCGCACTCACTTGAAGCCCTTCTCGTAGTCCGTCCCGTCCACCCACTTCCAGGGCCCGCTCTGGTCGGTGAGGCCCATCCAGGTGTTCACAGGCCCCATGTGGTGCTGGACGAACTTCTAGGAAGAGAGGAGGGGGTGGTGAGCGCTCCCCGAAGCGACCAGCCCCACGCCCGAGCCCCCGGGCGCCCACCTGCTCCTCCCAGGAGCCCCGCCCCCCGCCCGAGCCCCGGGCGCCCACCTGCTCCTCCCAGGAGCCCACCACCACCAGGTGCGCGTTCTCCAGCTGGCAGTACTTGTTCGCCTCGGGCCAGGACTTCCCGGAGCGCGAGAACCAGTAGCAGCTGCCCTCGTACTCCACCCAGTTGACGGGGCAGCAGGTGGCTGCGGAGCCTGCGGGACAGGGGAAGGCGGAGGCGCTGAGGGCGGCCCGGGGTGGGGAGGACCGCGCGCCCGCGAGCCGGCGCCCCTGCCGCCTCACCGTTGCCTTGGAGGACGGCGATCTGACAGCTCAGGCTCCGCAGGTCCGACACGAACTGCTGCACGTGCAGCAGCAAGCTGGAGTGATCTGGGGGGACCGAGGGCGGAGAGGGGGTGGGGGAGGTCAGGGTGGACACTGGGGGGGGGCTGGGAAGGGCCCGACCTCTGCGCACAGGCCCCCTGGGTCCCCTGGGAGGGACCCCGGGATCCGACTCGCCCGCGCGCGCTCCCTCCCTGACCTTCGCTCAGCTCCTGCTGCTGTTTCTCCAGCTGGGACTCCAGGGACTTCATCTTTCTGCCCACGTTTCCCCCTGGGGGAGACACGGCTCAGTGTCCCGACACCCCTAGCGGTCCGCGCCTCCTCCCCCAGCCCCAGCCCCAGCCCCAGGGCCCCTCACCCTGGCTGCTCAGGGCCTTGACCTCGACCTCCGTGCTTGCCGTGAAGTTGCTGAACGTGACCCTCAGGGCCTGCAGCTCGTCCCGAAGCTTGGAGTCTGGGCGGGGGGGTTCACGGGACCACATGAGGGGGCTGGGTCCCCCGTCACAGACGCCAGCGCTCCCTCACCACTGCCCCCCGCCCCCCTCCCCGGGCACCCACTCTGGGATCCGATCACACAGACAACCACCAGCAGCAGGAGGCCGAGGCCCAGGGAGAGCAGGAGGAAGCAGGGTCCTGAGCAGAGCCTCCGCAGGAGCCGCTGGGGAGGGGGTGGCGCTGTAAGAAGACAGGGCATCCGGTGTCAGGGACAGGGGGCAACGGTGGCCGCTCTGGGGTCCCAGGAGGAGATCGGGAGAGGGCTCCTCTCCAGGTCAAGGGGGAGCCCTACAGATTAAGAAATCGGGGGGTAGGCGACCCTGCGGGACCAGAGGCTCGGAAGAGGGCAGGGAATGGGTGCCGAGCTCCGACCAGCCCAGCCGGCCGGAGCCCTAGCCTTTGCTGACACCTAGTGGCCAGACTGTGTCACTGAAGCTGACGGACATCAGAGCGTAGTTTGCCAGCAGGAATGGGGGTGTCACTGCTCCCCCCAAAGGGCCAGAAAAGAGGAAGTTTCTTTCTCTCCCAATGAATCCCACTCCTCTGGCTGGGCACAGGGAGAGAAGACAGGAGCCAGAGCCCCCCAAGCTGCTCCCACCTGGGCACCCCCTGCAGCCCCTTCCCCGACCCCTGTCACCCAGAACCCTCCTGCTCAGCCCAAACAGCACCCCTGCTCGCATGAGAAAGAAGGGGGCCCGGCTGTTTCTGGATGGAGATCTCGGCCTCCCCGTGGAAGTCTGGTCGCTGTCCCCTGGTCCTGGACACCCCGTGCACACACACTGTCACACCTGGTCCCCTGGTCCCCTGGTCCCCTGGGTCCTCTGCCCTGGTCCTGACCGGTGGACAACGACGTGGCCAGGGTCAGGAGGCATGCCGAGGCCTGGGACTCCCCATCGCAAGGAAAAAGGACCCCAGCCCCGTGGCATCAAGCCTCCCCTAAGGAGGGCGGCTCAGACCGCGTCGTTGTGAGCAAGGCAGACTCAGAGGCAAGGTCAGGGCCCGGAGGAGGAAGCAGGGGCTGAGTCAAGGGGGCAAGAGCCACCTAACGCTCACCTTTCCCAAGCGCAAGGAGGCGTCCCCTTACCTTGTCTGAGCTGATGATCACTGTCCTCGTTGTCCAGATGCTGAAGATCTTGATAGTCATTTGTCATGGTAGGGCTGGCTGGACCCGGTCCTGGGTCAAGGCTGGGGCTAGGGCTGAGGCTGGGGCCGAGTGGAGCCGGAGGGTGTGGGGTCCAGTCCGCGTCTAAGTGATCGGTGACTACAGGAAAACCTCTCTTCTTTCTCCAGTTCTTTCCCAGGCCTGACATGCAAACTTGAGCCCTCTGAGGTCTTCCCGCCCAGCCCCCACCCCACCCCAGTCAGGGCCCGACCTTTCTCCCCCTTTTACTTGCTGACAGTCTCGAGGTGGGTTCCTGGGTCCCCAGAGCTGTGCAGAGGGGGCTGGAGCCCAGAGACTTGGGGTGCGCGGACAGCCCTGGACGGCAGGAGGGAAGGGAGCACGGTCCCTCCGAGGGCCCTGAACCCTGCGTGTCTATGTCTGTGTGTCTCTAGGTCTGTGTGTCCCAACACGGTGAGGCTGGCACCCCCGTGCCTGGAACTTTGGACAGTAAACAGAGGTGGGGAAGGATTTGGAACTCCGGGCATGTGCAGGGTGGGAGTGGGGGATGGGTCGCCTCCGCTTTCCTCCCGGGGAGGGGGACTTTCCTGCCCCCCCCCCGGCCCCCAGCCAAGCACCTCGCTAATCATTGCACGGTTTGGACGGGTTGGGATGGAGGGTCAGGTCCGGAGGGGCCAGAAGTGCCTCCATTGCCCTTTCCTTCTGCCCTTCCCTCCTTTCACTTCCTGCTGCTAAATTTCTCAGAACTGTTGGTGTTTCCAAATACCCCTGACCAGGGTCAGGGAGCCCCGTGCTCCGCTCTTGCCCAATCCGGGCTCTGACCCTGGCATCCGTCTTGGCCCCAGCCTCCTATGGGAGCCCCGGGGTCAGGCCCTGCAGCTCTGGGGCTGCTGGCCTCACTCTCCCAGGGAGCAAAGTCCTCTCGGCAGCCTGTGGGTGGCGGGGAGGGAGGCGGGAGAGAGAGCGGGCTTTCCCCACCCTGCTGGGACTGGGGCCAACAGGCTCTCTTCGGCCCCCGGGGCGCCCAGGCTGTCCAGCCCTGAACTCTTCTCATGAACCCCAGAGCACGGCCCGATTTGCAGATGAGGAAACTGAGGCCCCGACAGGTAAGAGCTTACCCAGGGTCACACTGCAAGGAAGAGCAGAGGGAGGCCCGGAATGTAAGTCGCCTGACTCTAGGACCTGTGTTCTGTCCCCTGGGAACCCAGCCCGGACCCTGGGTCCGGGACCGTCCCTGAGGCTGGGCCCTGGATCTCAGAGACGCTAAAGCCCAGCCCCCCCAGCCCCACGGGAGACTCAGGGAGGAGTGTATGAATCCAGATTATGCGAAATCAGAAATTGGGCGATACTGGGGCACCTCGGGGGCCCAGCCGGGTAAGCATCCGACCTTGGCTCAGGTCACGATCTCGAAGTTCCTGAGTTCAAGCCCCACTGTGTGTGCTGTCAGCTCAGAGCCCGCTTCAGAAGCCCTGTCCCTGTGTCTCTCTCTGACCCTCTCCAACTCACACTCACACACACACTCTCTCTCTAAAGTAAATAAAATATACTTAAAAATAAAAAATTGGGGGGCGCCTGGCGGCCTCAGTCGGTTGAGCATCCGACTTCAGCTCAGGTCATGATCTAACGGTTCGTGGGTTTGAGCCCCACGTCAGGCTTTGTGCTGACAGCTCAGAACCTGGAGCCTGCTTCAGATTCTGTGTCTCCCTCTCTCTCTCTGACCCTCCCCTGCTCACGCTGTCTCTCTCTGTCTCTAAAAAATAAATTTTAAAAAACATTATAAAAAATAAGAAATTGGGCAATATTAAAGATGTCGGCAGTCTCGCTTTAGGCCCCAAACGGGAAAGTGTGCAAACCCTACGTCACAGTCATTTCAAGGACAGAACTAGACTTTACTGAGAGTTTTACATCATATGATCCCGTCAGGAACATAGCACTCACATTCCATACAAAAGCCCCAGGAGCGCCTGGGTGGCTCAGTGGGTTAAGGGTCTGAGTTCCGGCTCAGGTCACGATCTCACAGTCAAGCCCCACCTTGGGCTCTGTGCTGACTGAATGAAGTCTGCTTGGGATTCTCTCTCTCTCTCTGTCTCTCTGCCCCTCCCTTGCTCGTCCTTTCTGTCTCTCTCAAAATAAATACATAAACTTAAATAAATACATAAATAAAGACGAAAGCCCTGGGTGCAGGGCGCCTGGGTGGCTCAGTGGGTTAAGCGTCTGACTTTGGCTCAAGTCGTGATCTCAGGGTTCTTGAGTTCGAGCCCCGCGTCAGGCTCTGTGCTGACAGCTCAGAGCCTGGAGCTGCTTCCGATTCTGCGTCTCCCTCTCTCTCTGCCCCTCCTCTGCTCACGCTCTCTCTCTCTCTCTCTCAAAACTAAATAGTAAAAAAAGTAATAAACAAACAAGCAAAAAGAGAAACCCCGGGGGCACCCTCATTCCTCTGTGTCCTGAAAAGCCCCTGCTGTGTGCCTGCGCTGCCCCTGGCCGGTGATTTGGGGACTGCTGGGCTGTCAGCGCTCTCTGACATTGTCACTCACATCTGGTTCATTCGGGCAAACACACCTCGCTGCGGAAGCTGCGACTGGGAGGAAGCACGTGGGGCTTCTGGGTAATGGAACGTTCAGCTTATTTATTTTTTTAACATTTATTCATTTCTGAGACAGAGAGAGAGACAGAGCACAAGCAGGGGAGGGGCAGAGAGAGAGGGAGACACAGAACCAGAAGCAGGTTTCAGGCTCCGAGCTGTCTGCACAGAGCCCGATGCGGGGCTCAGACTCCCCAACCACGAGATCCCGACCTGAGCCGGAGTTGGGAGCTTAACCCGACTGAGCCGCCGGGCGTTCCGTGGAAGTGTTCAGCGTCTTGATCCGGACCCCGGCTGCGCGGATGTGTCCCACGTGGATCGCTGCAGAGCCGCACGTAGGGTCCGTGCACTCCTCCGTTACACTGGATCTTCTCCCGGAACAAGATGTTCCTGAAATCCGGTTTCGGATAAAACATTGGGAAGAAAGCCAGACAAACAACACGGGGCACCTCCTGGGGCCGCTGACTTACCACGAGCCTCCTGCACACCCCGGAGCCGGTCCTCAGAAGCGAAAACGTAGCTAGAAAGAGCCCTTCCGCCCCAGCGGTGCTGGCTTACGCTCTGAGCACATCTGCCCTGTGCGTTGATTCCTCTAAGAATATCCATCTTGGGTTTTTGGGGGGCTCAGTCGGTTATGCGTCCAACTTCAGCTCAGGTCATGATCTTGCAGTTCGTGGGTTCCAGCCCCACGTCGGGTTCTGCACGGACAGCTCCGAGCCTGGAGCTGCTTCGGATTCTGTGTCTCCCTGTCTCTGCCCCTCCCCCCGCTTGTGCTCTGTCTTACTCTGTCTCAAAAAATTAAACTAAAAAAAAAAAAAAGAATATATATCTTGGGGCGCCCGCATGGCTCAGTCGGTGAAGCGTCTGACTCTGGATTTCGGCTCAGATCGTGATCTCACGGCTTGTGAGGTTGTGAGCCCCACATTGGGTTTTTGGTCGACGGTGTGGAGCCTGCTGGAGACTCTCTGTCCCTCTGTCTGCCCCTCATCCATGCTCGCTCTCCAACTCCCTCGCTCTCTCAACATAGATAATGAACCTAAAATTTTAAAAAGAATATATATCTTAAGGGCACCTGGCTGGCTCAGTCGGTAGAGCATGCGACTCTCAGTCTTGGGGTTGTGAGTTCAAGCCCCATGTCAGGCATGGAACCTACTTTAAAAAAAAAAAAAAAAATATATATATATATATATATATTTATTTATATACATATCTTAAATTAAAATGTAAACTAAATTAAATCATGTGAGGCCTTCAGGGACATAGGGCCTCTCGTGTGACTTCTCTCTTGCTGCAGAACGAGGCATCACAAATTTAGTGCCTTAAAGCAGCGCCCAGTGATTAGCCGGCACTGCCGCAGGGGGACCGCCCAGCGCGCTGTCTGCTCAGGGCCTCCCAGAGCGGAGATCTAGGCGCCGGAGGACCCCGCCTCGCTCCTGGAGGCGAGGGAGCGGAAGAACGTGGTCCCCACCATGTTCAGGTTTCGACAGAATCCACTTCTTGCAGCTGCGGGACTGAGACCCCCTTTTCCCGGCCGCCCTCTCCTCCACAGACCAAGCACGCTCCCGGTCACGGGGCCCCTCCGTCTTCCAAGTCAGCAACCGGGGCTCCGGGGCGGCTCAGTCGGTCAAGGGTCCAACTTCGGCTCAGGTCATGGTCTCATGGTTTGTGGGTTCGAGCCCCGTGTTGGGCTCTGTGCTGACAGTGCGGAGCCCACTCTGGATCCTCTGTCTCCCTTGCTCTCTACCCCTCCCCCCCCACTCTCTCTCTCTCTCTCTCTCTCTCTCAAAATGAATAAATAATAAAACATTAAAAATAAACAAGATTAGGTCCATCTGGAAAAATCTTAAGGTCAATTATGTGTGCACAGCAGCACCTATGGTCATGTGTGAGGTCAGCCCAGAGTAGCACAGAGTAACATGAGAGTGACATCTTATCGCAGTCAGACCCAGGGACGACGGCATGGGGTCTCCGGGCCCCTCTTAGAGCTCTGCCCAAACACAAAGCGACCCTGTCCCCTCTGCGGACCCCTGCCAGCCAGCCAAGGGGCTCAGGACAGAGCAATTCAGGGAGGCTGGGCTGGGAGCCTGGCACTCTCACCTCCGGGGCAGTCAAGAAAGGCTCCTGGGGGGGCACCTGCTGGGGGGGAGCTCGGTCGGTTAAGCGGTGTCAGACTCTGGATTTGGGCTCAGGTCGCAATCTCAAGGTCCTGAGGTTGGGCCCCGTGTCAGCTCCACGCCGAGTGTGGAGTCGGCTTCAGTACACGCTCCCCTTCCCTCTGCTCCCCGCCCGCTTGTGCTCCGTTAAAAACTGTCTTTGTGGGGCGCCTGGGTGGCTCAGTCGGTTAAGCCTCCGACTTCGGCTCAGGTCAGGTCTCACATTCGTGGGTTCGAGCCCCGCATGGGGCTCTGTGCTGACAGCTCAGAGCCTGGAGCCTGCTTCCGGTTCTGTGTCTCCTTCTCTCTCTGCCCCTCCCCCTCTCATGCTCTGTCTCTCTCTGTATCAAAAATCAATTTTAAAAAAACATTTAAAAAAACTGTCTTTGTAATTTAAGAAAAGCTCCTGGGGGCACCTGGGTGGCTCAGCTGGTTGAGCGACCAACTCTCGCTTCCGCTCAGGTCATGAGCTCACGGTTCGAGCCCCACGTCGGGCTCTGCACTGACTGCGCAGTCAG
>PJEM01013147.1:0-42639 GCA_004023845.1 Helogale parvula
AGGCTGTTCCAAGTTCCTGCCGCTGGGGGAGGAGGGGCTCAACTTTGTACTCAGGCTCAGTATAGGGAAGGAAGGAAGACAGAGAGAGAGAGGAGGAAAGAAAAGAACAACCAGAAGCAGTATCGGACCCATCCATGCAAAAAACAATCTGATGGTTGCTGGAGGGGAGGGGGTTTGGGGCAAATGGGGAAAGGGGAGAGAGGTACAGGCCCCAGTTACGGGGTGAGGAAGTCACAGGAACAAAAGGACAGTGTAAGGACGATGGTCTAGGATACCAGTTCTCCCAAGTGGCTGTCAGAGTACTTTGGAGAGCTCGTATTTTTACATCCGAATACTTGGCTGGAGTTGGTTTCGGTATGAGGAGTGGGAGGCCTGCCCTAATTTGTCTAAATAGCTGAGCCTCCTCTCAGAGGGCATACGGGGTTCGCACACACACACACACACACACACACACACACACACACTCGTAAAGCACACACGTCCTTTTGCTCCGTTCGCCTCTGGGTCCTGACGGACTATCACTCAGGTTCCTCTGGAAAACCAGCGAAGAGGGATGGAGAGCCCTGGCCACCTCTGAGCTCGGGGCCGTGCGCACAGCAGGAAGGGGAACCTTCCAGGGGCCACAGGGGCCTGCAGGACGCGTTCCAGCCCCCGGAGGAGCCCCAGCAACAAAACCAGTATGAAACCGGCCCCCTCCGCACTGGGACAGAGTGGAGAGCGCTGAGCGGAGGAGGCCACATCAGGTCTGCTCGGCCCCAACACCATCAGTCTGCAGGGAGGGAGATGCGGGGGGGGGGGGGTTCACTGCTGGTCCGTGACAGGTTCGTGGGCAAACACGTGTGTCCACACTCACCAGACCCGACGCGAACCGAGTGCAGTGTATTCCGGCATCTCAGTAAAGCGGTTTCAATCTCAAGTATTTAAAACTCACTTGAAAGAAGAAACAGTTTAGCCAAGGCGTTAGTATGGCTAATAATCAATCAGATGAGCTGGGCTTGGAGCCCCGTCCGCTCAATCTCTGGCTCTCGTGTTCCTCCCTCAGGGAGATCCATCTTAGCAGGGGTGCTTAAAGTGATTTTCAGGTTGCTAATCTATAGCTTCAGTTGAGTACCCAAAAACTGACCCTAAATGACTATTCTGTTTACAAAAATATTTTTTGTTTCGGTAGCAAATTTTGTAAACCCATAACAGTATTACTATGGAACACTTACCTTCCTATTTTAAAAAGCTTTTCATTTTATTTGAATCCAAGTTAGTTAACATACAGTGTAATAAAGATTTCAGAGGTAGAATTTAGTGATTCGTCACTTACATAGAGCTCCCGGTGCTCACCCCCAACCAGTGTCCTCCTGACTGCCCAGCCGCCATCCAGCCCATCCCCCCCCTCCCGCAACCCTGAGTTTGTTCTCTGTATTTAAGAGTCTCTAGGGTTCGCCTCCGTCTTCTTTTCATCTTATTTTTCCCTCCTTTCCCATATGTTCATCTGTTTTGTTTCTTAAATTCCATATGAGTGAAATCATATGATATGTGTCTTTCTCTGACTGACTTATTTCGCTCAGCATAATACCCTCCAGTTCCATCCACGTTGCTGCAAAGGCAACAGATTTCATTCTTGTTCATCACTAAGTAATATTCTATTGTGTGTATATATATTACCACATCTTCTTTCTCCATTCATCAGTCATAATTTGGCTATTGTTGATAATGCTGCTAAAAACATTGGGGGTGAATGTGCCCCTTTGAATAAGCATTTCTTAATCCTTTGGTTAAATACCTACTAGTGAAATTGCTGGGTCACAGGGTAGTTCTATTTTTAATTTTTTTAGAAACCTCTATACTGTTTTCCAGAGTAGCTGTACCAGTTTGCATTCCTGGAACACTTACCTTCCTTAATACTTCCTGACCTTTGAGTGGGGAAGGCCTGGAGAGGTGGGATCTGTGTGACGAGGGGCTGCTGAGGTAGCTGCTGGATGATGGTGGCAGGAGGCTGGGGGACCTAAGGAAGCAGATGGTTTATTTCCTATACGCACCCTAGGAGAGAGTTCTACACCAGCCGGCCGCCCACCCACCTGCCCAGCCACCCATCTATCTGTCTACGCACCCATCCATCACCCACCCCCTGCCCACCCATCTCTACCCACCCATCACCTAACTGTCTGCCTGCCCACCCATCTCTCTGCCCACCCATCACCTAACTGTCTGCCTGCCCACCCATCTCTCTGCCCACCCATCACCTAACTGTCCGCCTGCCCACCCATCTCTCTGCCCACCCTCCCACCCATCCATTCACCCACAACGCTACCCATCTATTCACTTACCCATTCACCTGCCTACCCATCCATCTCTCTGCTCTCCCATCCCTCACCCACCCATCTATCCACCCACCCATCCATTCATTTATCCATCCATCCAAAAGGGACTTTATTATTTAAAAAAATTTTAATGTTTATTTTTGAGAGAGACAGAGACAGCACGAGTGGGGGAGGGGGAGAGAGAGAGAGAAAGACACAGAATCCAAAGCAGGCTCTAGGCTCCAAGCTGTCAGCACAGAGCCTGACACGGGGCTTGAACTCATGAACTCATAGATCATGGCCTGAGCTGAAGTCAGACACTTAACTGACTGAGCCACCCAGGCGCCCCTAAAAGGACCTTTAACTGATTAAGCCAGCATATTGAATAGATTGCTGAATAGATATTTGAGTCCAGGTATCACTTAGGACATGGTGTGTTATAAATATTTGTATCTACCCCCAAATTTATATGTCAAAGCTGTAATTTCCAATATGATTATATTTGGAGACAGGGCCTGTGAAGAGGTGTAATAGGTTAAATGAGGTAATAAAGGTGAGATCCTAATTCAGTAGCGTTGGCATCCTCATAAAAGGAGGAAGGGATGGGGGGCCTGGCTGACTCAGTTAAGTGGCCAACTTTGGCTCAGGTCATGATCTCATGGCTCATGAGTTCAAGCCCCGCATCAGGCTCTTATCTGTCAGTGCAGAGCCCGCCTCAGATCCTCTGTCACCCCCTCTTTCTGCCCCTCCCCGGCTCTGTCCCCTCATGTTCGCCCTTTCTCAAAAATAAATAAACATTACAAAATATTTTTTGTAAGAGGAAGAGATGCCCGGAGCTCTCCCTGTCTGCCGTGCGGGGACAGCGGGAAGGCGGTTGTCTGCCAGCCAGGAAGAGAACTCTCTCCAGGAACCTGACTGGCTGGCATCTTGATCTTGCACGTCCAGACTCCAAAACGGTGAGAAAACAACTTTCTGTGGCGTCAGCTGCCCGGTTTGTGGCTCTGTTACGGCAGCCCTAGCGGACGAAGCCGTGGTGACTTTAGCGCCGCCCACATTTCCGTCTTCCGCAGGCTAAGTTAATGACTGTCTGATCATTAATTCTGCCTTAATGGAGGTGCCTGAGGAACAGGTCATGCAGATAAGTCCTGGCTTCTCTCTTGAGTTAAAGTAAATGTACGACAATGTCAAGCACACACTAGGTGATGATCATGCACCACGGACCTTCTGATTTACTCCCCTCCTAGATGAACAAGGCCCCGCGCTTGTCCCCTTTCCTGGCTCACAGAAATGACGGCGTAGAGCAGGGGCTGGCAGTTTTCTGTGGAGGCCCAGACTATGAACGGCTTGACTCTACGGGCCCTGTGGCCTCAGCTGCAACCACTCAGCTCTGTCATTGGAGTTTGGAGGCGGCGTAGACAGGCCGGACTGGACCAAGGAAGCTTCCGTTGTGGGCTGAGATTTGCATTTCCTATCATTTTCATGTGTGACAAACTATTATTCTCCTTTTGATCCCCCCCCCACCCCCCGCCAAACATCTAAAAACGTAAGATCAGTCTTAGCGCACGAAACAGAGGGCAGGCCAGCTTTGGGCCAGGGCCACGCTTTGCTACCTGCTGCATAGACCGATGGGACTCTGCCTTCCTGGACTGGAGGACGTCCTACCTCAGGTCTCGGGGTCCACACTCAAGGAAATTCATTTAACAACCAAAGGGCCTTCCTGTCCCCTCCTTGTCCTCAGCCTCTCACTGGGGCTGACACTGAAACAGGACGGGGCCCTGGCAAATGGCAGTGGCGGGTAAGTGTGTTTGAGTGGGAGGAGCCTCTTGCCCTGCCCCCTGCGCCCCACCCCCCACTCCCCTCCGGAGGAGGTTTCAGCTGCTGGAAGACCTGAGGCGCAGACAGCCAGGGGCTGATCTCTCCCTGATCTGAAGTCGCCCCTTCCCACTCTCTTCCCTCAGCCACGTGCTGCCAGGGTCTTCTTCCAGAGAACAGACGCCCTCCGGGTCAGGGGCCCAGCCTGCCGGCACCGACAGTTTCCCTGGTCAGCAGGTCCAGAACCTTCTCAACTCGGTCCTGCCCACCTCCTGGGCCTTCTCTGCCTTCTCCCCTGCCCTCCCGCACGTTCGTTCCCTTTGGCTGAAGAAACTCAGAGTTGTTTCCATTGCTTGCAACCCAGATGCTGAATAAAGGTATGAAGTTCTCAATGTTGGAACACTAACCTTTTTAAGTTCTGCTCGTGGGGCGCCTGGGTGGCTCACTCTGTTACGCATCTGACTCTTGATCTCTGCTCAGGTCATGATCTCGTGGTTCTTGGGTCTGACTGTGCAAGGGTCCCAATGCTGTGCTGACAGAGCCTGCTTGGGATTCTCTCTCTCCCTTTGCCCCTCCCCTGCTTGTGTGTGCACTCTCTCTCAAAATTAAGAAATAAACTTTAAAATATACATGTATATATTGGGGCACCTGGGTGGCTCAGTTGGTTGACTTTCTGACTTTGGCTCGGGTCATGGTCTCACGGTTTGTGAGTTCAAGCCCCGCGTTGGGCTCTGTGCTGACAGCTCAGAGCCTGGAGCCTGCTTTGGAGTTCGTGTCTCCTTCTCTCTCTCTCTCCCTGTCTCATACTCTGTCTCTCTCTCTCTCAAAAATAAAATATTTTAAAAATTATAAATTTATAAGTATATAAAAATTAAATTCTGCCCTTGAAAGTAGGGTCTTAGGCTTCCCCTGCTCATTATAAAATTTCGATGAAGTGTGGACACACTTCTCCCCCACCCCACATTCAGAGCTCTTCTGATGCTGAATACTTCTGCTCCTGGTGCACAGGTTAGGACCTGGGAGTCAGGAAGGCCAAATGGGGACCCCAACCTCTTATCTGTGATGAGGCCGCCCCTTCCCCAAAGCCAGTTCTTGGGGCACCTGTGAGGACCGCACGGAGGAGCCAGGAGGCCCCTGCACAGCGTCTGACACGTGGGACACGCGGCTGACCCGCCCCCTCAGAGCCCCTTCATAAGGCTGGGCGTCGGCCGCGAGGAAGGAGCCGTGCTCTCTGGACCCCGCATCCTCCCCACACTGGTCCCACCCCCGCTTCACCACAAAGACTTACCAAGTGTTGGATAATCCGCGGTGGCTCCAGGGCTGGCGGGGGTGGGGAGATGGCAGGATAGATGCTCGCTGGGGGCACCTCCGGGGGCAGCGCCGACCCCCAGGCCCCTCCTCTGTTCACCCGGCTCCGGGCTTGGGCCTGGGAGACCTCCTCCAGGAGGTGCTGTGCCTGCAACAGCAACGCAGGGCCCGCTGCACCCGGGGGGGGACACCACAGACCCCGGGGGGGGGGGCCCAGCGGTGCCCATGCACGGAAGTGTGGTCCTCTGTGTGGGGCGGGCCGCAGCGCTGCCTGGCACTCTCGGGCACCGGAGCCGGGCTCTGCGTGTGGGGCACACACGACAGCAAACCTTCTTGTTGGGTGGGGGGAGGGGATAATGCTTCTCTTTAGGTTTTTATGAAATAACACCAACTGGTATCTGGTTGTGCTTTTCTCCCAGCCAGTGGGGTGCGTCCTCTCCTTCCAGCAGCACTGCCAAGCGGCATGTCATCGTAACAGTCCACGTGGACCCCCTTTGTCACTTCCCACGGCCATCCCCTGTTGCTGGTGCATTTCGTTTGGGGGAGGCCCTTGGCCACCTTAAAATCCCAGCGCCTGTAGGGATTGGGCCCCTTGCACAGCATTTCCGCCTCGGATAACGTGCAAGGTTTTCAGCTAACACTCCCGTTAGAGTCTAGACTGGAACGCGCGCCTGCATGCCTTACTGTCTCTTCTGTGAGTGGGTGCGCAGTCCCCTGGCTGCTCGGGGTGCGTCAGTTACCCACCCACGAGTCACAGACTTCAGGGACCCAGCGTTTCCTCCAGGAAGCCCTCCTCCATGCCTCTGGCCTGGTAGCCCCCCACTTCAGCCCCAAGCTCCATGCGGCTGCAGGATGCGCCCGGCCTACCCGGAGTCTCTGCAGAAGGTCTTTCCTCCTCCTCAGAGCACTCAGCACGGCCGCATCCGGCCCGTCCTCGTGTCCTGCGGAGAATGATCATCTTATTTCCGGAACGGAGCTGCGGGCCGCATCGCGCAGGTTCCACTCCGGGCCCAAGCACTGCGTGGCTCCCGTCACGGAGGCTCTGCTAGACACTGGGGAGAGGCAGGAGGCCTTGCAGGTCTCGGTAGTGAGCGAAACTGGGCTGCAAGCCCGGCCTCCTGCCACCTGGAGCCACCCGAGGGCCCCAAGCGGCCTGGAGTCTCGGCAATGTCATTCGCTGTGTCCTGAGGGAGGGGTCCCGCTTGAGAGGACGTTCTGAACAGGTTCTGGTGGGCTTCAGGCTGGCTCTGGCCTTCCTCTGGGCGTAGCAGACTTAGTCTCCAGCGCCCCTCCCCCACTGCTGAGGATGCTAGAGCAAGCTGCCCTCTGCGGGGGCAGGGGATCCCCAGGAGACCCCACGGTACTGGCCCATCCCACAGTTTGTTAGTCAGTGACCTGGACTGGATTTCCTATCTGGCTTTGAGTCCTGGGCTCTGCCTGCTGCCCTTGGAGGTTGCCCGGAGCTCCGCAGCCAGAGGGACACTTCCACATGATGAAGAGTAGACATGCTCTCGCGGGGACTCCCTAGCACCTCGCCCGGATGCTCCTGAACCTGGCCACCGGCACCAGGGGGAGCGGTCCTCTCCCCTGGTTCCTGCGGCCTGGACATCCCACTACAGGCCAGGGCAGCAGACACAGGATGAGGACGTGATGGCCTGACAGACAGGTTGAGCCCTGCATACGCCCCAACCTAGAACAAGGTCAGAGCAACATTGGTCTGATCCATGTGTGGCCACGCCTGAGCTGGGCAACCTGGGGCAGATTATGAGATCTCTCTGGGCCTCTATTTCCTTATCTGCCCAATGGGAATAATGACTGTGTCCCCTCTTGGAGTTCATCTGAGGGTGTGATGAGCCACGAAGTCGTGCTCAGCAGAGCAGCTGGTGTGTGTGTGTGTTTTAAAGATGAAAACGAGGGACGCCTGGGGGGCTCAGTCGGTTAGGCCGCCGATTTCGGCTCAGGTCGTGATCTCATGATTCGTGAGTTCGAGCCCTGTGTCAGGCTCTGTGCTGAGAGCACAGAGCCTGGAGCCTGCTTTGGATTCTGTGTGTCCTTCTCTCTCTGCCCCTCTTCTGCTCACACTCTGTCTCTCTCTGCCTCTCAATAATAAATAAATGTCAAAAAAATAAAGATGAAAATGAGAGCCTTTCAATCCCGAGTATGAGGGAAAAGCACAAGGGTGGTCTTGCTGGTTTCAGGAGGAGGGAAGGACCCGGGGTGCGGGGGGGCTCGTGCCTGCCTGTGTGGCTCCAAGCAGCTGGGGCCTTACCTGGTGCCAAGTGAGGGTCCTCAGAATCCCCTTCCACATTCTCACGCTCTTGCTCCAGTTTCTGTGCCGAAAAGATCAGGACAGGAAGTGTGCGAGTGGGCAGGGTCTGCATTGGGTGAGGGACACCTGTCCCCTCTGCCCCCCAGGGTGACATCCCCCAGAAGGTCTGAAGGGCCTAGTGTCCCGCGTGGAGTTGATTGGGGACAGGAAGCACTCAGTGACAGAGGGGCAGCGCAGGTGGCAAGGGTCATCTGTACTGTTGCAGGGCCTGTGCAGGCTACGCTTTCTGTCCAGTGCACATGCGCTCCACCTTGAAATCTAAGGGCAGATGCTCTGATATACAGGCCCCCTCCTCTTTAAAGTTTATTTATTTATTTTGACGGGGGGGGGGTGTCAGAGAGAGAGAGGGAGAGAGAGAATCCCAAGCAGGCTTTGTGGTGTCAGCACAGAGCCTGATGTGGGGCTTGATGTCGCAAACCACAAGATCATGATCAAAATCAAGAGTCGCCTGCTTAACCGACTGAGCTGGCCAGGTGCCCCTGTACGGTCGCTTTCACGCAGCTTTCTGAAGAGCTTGACCTAGGCCAGCTCTGTGTCCCTGAGCGCCTCTGATCACCTGAGCCCCGGGCTGAGCAGCACGGTCTGGGCCCATCTTGGGGTGACCCCTGCCGGTCCCTCCAAGTTGACCCATGGGCCCCATGGAAGGAAGGCCACCGCACTGGGTGCCTGTGAGGACAGGCTGGCCGGGGACCAACAGAACCTGCAGTGGAGGATGGGGGTCAGGAAGGGTCCCAGGGCTGGCCTCTGAGGCTTCGGATCCTGCCCTGGCCAGGGCCTGTCTTCACTCAAACCCTGAAGCGGGGAGGCTCTGCAGGGGAGCTCTGTGCGGCCCTGGACATGCTTTGGCCTGTGGGTGCAACCAGCCTCCCAGCTGAGAAACTGCCAGAAGAACCTAGTTGATTCTGCAGAAAGGCGGAGAAAAATGCCCAAGAAACCATAGTCCTTCATCATGAGGCTGAAAACCACTGCACAGCGTCTTGCTTTGGAAGGAGTATTCTCACATGTAGAATAACTGACTTTGTATATCTGTGCCTCTCGGACAAGTTGTTAAAAACACGATTACTCCCCCCGCCCCCGGTCACCCTCCATCTTACCTTCTCCAAGAGTTTCAGGGTCAGTCGGGTCATTGCATCTGCCACTGAGGAGTCCAGCATTCTTGGACTGTAAGAGGGGCACACCAGCGGGCCCACCTCCGTCCCTGGCTCTCAGGTTACGTCCCAGAAAGAACTGCTCAGCTGGCCAGAAGCGCCCCAACCCTGGTGTCTGGATTCCTGAGCTGGATTTGGATTACCTCCTGGAGACTGGCCTCCGCTGCCAGAGGAGAGCCTTTGGGAGGGTGGCCCCACCCCCTGGGGCCAACACCGGCATCGCCTTGGCAGTTGCTAGGCAGTGCAGACACAGGAAGGCCCCAGGTTGCCGGGTTTCCACTGAGAGTCCTTACCAGGCCGCCCCCCCCCCGCCACTCCCCCTGCCTCGGGCCCCACCCAGGGGTTACCTGTAAACACCGCTAACCCCCAGGTGTAGTCAGGTGAGGCTTACTGGGAAGGCAATGAGCCGCGGCTTCGGCCAGAGGGCCAGAGTGAGGTCCTGGCGGAAGGACAGTACTGATTCCCTGCCCCCCCACGAATGCCCCCACTCCCAGAACTGAGCCCAGAAGAGTATGGAGTAGGGGTAGGGGACAGCTGCATCCTTCCCTATGCACCGCAGGGACCTACCAACCCCTCATCCGGTGCAGCCTCCAGGAGGCCAGCGAGCCTCCAGCACATTCGAGGGACCCTCAGAGCCAGATGGGAGTGAAGCCTGGACACCAGGAGGACTGGGTGGGGACACCACGTCCCTGCAGACCTCAGGAAATTCTGAGGGGCAGAAGGGGCACAAGGGAGCTGGCCCATGACATGTCTAGGGGCTGCCCTGGTGCGGGTTCTCAGTGGGCCCACCCCACAGGCACCTAGCCACCACCTCGCAGGACTCAGGGCCCCCTGGGCCACCACTGCTCCAGGTGGGGGTGTGATTCCAGCATTGGGGCTGCTCTGTGGGGACCCCAGCCCCGAAAGGGGTGGGGGCACCTAGGGACATGACCACTGGTCAGGTCAGGAGTTGGTGGCTAGAGTGCATGTCTGCAGGACTGAGGGTGGGGAGGGGTAGCATTCAGCAAGGAAGCTTTCTATACGTGATCCTTCACACAGAAGGCAGGGCACAAACCTGGTAGGAGTGGCCCTTCATCTGCACGGGCTTTACATTTCAGATTTGCAAATTAATCCACGGGCTAATGAAGTGGACATACAGATTTGCTATTGGAGCGCATGATAGCGGCCTGGAGCTGGGGTGCGAGCGGACCGGCATGCTTGCGGCCCCCACCTCGATGCAGCTTGTATCAGGTGGCGAAAGTTTGGCTGAAAGCCCTTTAAATTGCTCGTACGCTTTAGTATTTATGGTTTTGTATGTATCATAACCCTAACATTCAAACAGGAGGTCTGAGTGTGCACAAAAACTAACTTAGCTGAGCTAGTCCAGGCAGCTGGGAGATGGTCTCCATGTTATATATAACGCGTCCCAATATGGGTCTGTTAAACTGTTTTTATGAAAATAAAGATATTTATTTAAAGTTATTTAAAGTTTAGATTTACAGAAAAGTCAAGATGGTAAATAGCGTTCTCACGTGTGGCTTCCCCTATTATTACGGCGTTATATCGTTATGTTTACATAATGTCACATTACAGTTAATGACCCTAGACTGATACGTTAACTATAGTCCGTATATATTTGTGTATTGTGCTTTTGCCTGACATCCCTTCTCTGTTCCAAACATCATATGACATTGAGTCATCACGTCCCCTTAGACTCCTGTTTTTGATGACCTTGGTGGACTTGAGGAGCACTTCTCACGTATTTTGTAGGGTGTCGTCTATTAGTGGGGTTTGAATGTTTTCTCATGATTGGACCGGGGTTTGGGCTGATGGGAGGAAGACCACAGAGATGAAGTGCCATCGTCATCACCACGTCACATCCAGGGTGCAGGTGGTCACCTTGACTTTTCTCTGTTGATTTTGACCTTGATCACCTAGTGGAGGTATATTTGTTAGGTTTCTCCACTCCCCAGTTACTATTTTTCTCTCCCTTCCCACACTGTCCTCTGTGGGAGGAAGTCACCATGCACAGCTCGGATGTAAGGAGTGAGGGTTGTTTCCCTCCTTGGGGGTGAGGATCTACATAACTGATATGGACAGCTTTTTAATTGTTAAAAATAAGTTGAGACTCACATTCACCATTAACATAGTCGAGAACGACCATGGAAATGATGCTGAGGTTCTAGGGAACATAGATTGAAAACCAATGAGCAAACCAGTGTGGGAAAACTGTGGACATGTGCCCCAACGGAGCTTTGAATCCATTGCAACATGTAGAGGTTGAGATTCAGGCACAGATCTGGGGCAGTCACTGCTCTGGGAAAGTGTGACCCCGTGCTCCGCCGGTGTCGCCTGCCTGACCTCTGGCCTGATGAGCCCGCCCACCCCCACTCACTTTTGCTCAGACACTCAGTTCTACAAGCTAAGACTGGACGCGCCGCTTACTGAAGGGCCGTGGTCTGAGTCGGGAGGAGAGATGCTTTCCGGTGGCTGTGCTTCCAGCACTTTCTGAGAGAGATCTGTCTAAGTCACGGGTGCTCATAATCACACGTTCTCCCTGAGGGGGAAAGATGACCTGTGTCAGCAGGACTGTCATTACTGCGCGTCGATGGAAGGGCATTGTTACTATCCTGCTTCCGTCCGGAGAAGACAGCACACAAACCCTGTCCAAGTAGAGGTGCAGGAACAGGTGAGCGCATCTCAGAAGGAACCCCAGAAACCAAGGGCGTGTCTAGAGGTCTACTGCAACATCGCCCAGAACAAGGCCATCCACCCCAATCTTGCTTTTGGTGCCGCTTTCTCTCTAGTGGCGGGCCACTTGAAGTAGTGTCATCTTACCTGGCTCCCCAACGGCCCAGGTCTGTGGCAGAGGATTCGGGGCTCCCTCCTTATCCTTGTCACCTGCCCGAGTTCTGCAGTTCCCTAATCCTGCCACTGAAACGTGGTGCTGTTGTATTTACAGATTCAAAGGCGTGGGGGGGGGGGGGCTTTGTTTATATCTCCCTTCTACTGTAAATGGGATATTCCAACATCCAGCAGTGATGAGAAACAGTTTTATGAGACCGGGGATGTTACGCCCATTTACGCAAACAGGATCCCCCCTTGGTGAAAGCCGCACAGCTTCCCAGCGTCCACACGGGCAGAACAACTCGCTGGGCTGCGTTATGCTGCAAGGTGCCGGGAGATGCTTTCGATTATCGTCAACTAGTTTATCAGCTTCCAGTGAGCTTGGTTACGCCACCAGCATCTGATGGTTAGACTGTGGGCTAGGAACAAAATCACTGCATTGTTTCCTTAACTGGACAAACAGGTTCAAGTGAAGCTAGGGAACCATGATCTCATGAGACTTCGGATTCCCACACAGACCACGAATTCATAACCAAAGTTATTACCTTTTTTCTTTTAAATTTTTAATAATTTTTTTAATGTTTATTTATTTTTGAGAGAGAGAGAGCAGGAGAGGGGCAGAGAGAGAGGGAGACACAGAATCCGAAGCAGGCTCCAAGTTCTGAGCTGTCAGCACAGAGCCCTACACAGGGCCTAAATTCACGAGCCACGAGATCATGACCTGAGCTGAACTTGGCCGCTTAACCGACTGAGCCACCCAGGCGCCCCTCTTTTAAATTTTTAACAGATTTTATTTCTTAGAGCAGTTTTAGGTTCACAGCAAAACTGAGCAGGAAGTACAAGATTCCTTTTTAAAAACTGTTTACAATATACTTGGAATAATTTACCCAAATGTTTCAAAGCTTTAATCATTAAAAACATTTTTTAATGTTTTTATTTATTTTTGAGAGAGAGAGAGAGCGAGCGTGAGTAGGGAAGGGTCAGGGAGAGAGGGAGACACAGAATCTGAAGACAGGCTCTAGGTTCTGAGCTAGCTAGCAGCACAGAGCTCGATGCGGGGCTTGAACCCACGTATGTAAGATCATGTCCCGAGCCAAAGTCGGACACCCAACCCACTGAGCCACCCAAGTGCCCCTAAAGCTTTAATCATTTTCCACTTGAAAGACTGTTTTTGATTTTCACTGAACTAGCTTTTTCTGGTGATCTAGAACTGGGTACAATTTAAAATCACATCCTTACCAAAATTTTCTCAAGGGGACTAAAGGCCACTTGGCAAGATGGAACCCCTTCCATCCTGGGATTCCAGAGACTGTCCTAACTGGAATAAATATGTATCAGTTAGCCTTTCCTGCGCTTCAGGGCCTCAGTCTGTCCCTCTCTCCACCAGAGGGTCCCTCCTAATATTCCGATCCAGGAGACTGCTTTGTGGCAGAGGTGCCAGAGTGGACCCAAGACTGTGTGACCCATCAGTCAAATCCTATGCTGCACCACTCAGAACCTGCAAGCTGGCGGTAGACACCCCACTAACACGACAGGGTATAAAGGCTGACAGTCACACTCGCCCCCAAGCCCTTCGAATCGCCGGTGCAGCCCCCAGGTAGGTGCGCGAGAGCAGACCGGTTCCCGCGCCTGCGCTCACCGCCCACTCATTGGACAGCCAGACTCCTTTAAAACCAACCAACCACAGAGCGTTCCGAGGCCTCTGCGCTCCACCATTGGTCCTGTTGGGAGGTGGGCTTGACATCGCGCCAATGGGAGGCCAGAGATCTACAGGGGCGGAGCTCTGCCCGGGCCGCACCAGCCTGAAGGCGCGTGCGCGAGGGCAAGAACGCGGCCTTCTGATTGGCAGCGGGGCAGACGGCGCACGCCCGGGGGCGGTGCCCCCACCAAATCTGCGTGACAGTTGTTGCGGGGGGAGGGCAGCCCAGACAAGGGGGAGGGAGTGTAAATAGAGCGAAGGCGGCGGCGTGTTGACCCCATCACCTCTCGCCTCTCGGGTATCCCGCGAGGAGCTCCCGAGAAAGAGAGAGAGAGAGATGGATGAAGATGAGCAAGAGCAGCGGCGCAGAAAGGTGGAGGCCGGGAGAGCGAAGGTAAATGATAGCGCCTCCTCCTCCCGCCGTCCCAGCGCGGGGTTCTAAAGGAAGGTTCCGGTGGCCGCTATTGTTCCCTACTAGGAGCGGATGCTATTAGGCGGGGACCGCCGCCAAAGTCTTGCCCTTCCCGCCGACTCGGGTAGAAGTCGCCTCCTGGTCGCCGCCATCTTGAATCCGCCGCCCTCTGCCAGGTCCCGCCCCTGTTGCGGTCGCAGCCAATCACCGGCTCGGGACTTGCGCCCCTCCGCGCGCGGAGGCCGGGCGCGGGGCATGCCGGGACTCGCTGGGCTGCGCCCGCGAGCGGGGCGGGGCGGACGTATGTTGGAGCGCACGGCGGGGCCTGGCCGCGCCCTCCCGCCTTTCCTTGGGGAGCTGGCACGGCGGTCACCTCCGTGGAGTCTCGGCCGGTGTCCGTGGCGCCGCGGTGGACGCTGGTGGCCTAGGAACGCGCGGCCCCTGACCGTCCGCCCACATTCCGATCCCAGTAGAACGGGAAGGACAAGCTGGTAGTCAGGGGAACGGCACTGCCTCGCACCGCGCGTCCTCGTTGTCCTGGGCAGCCAGCACGTCGCGCACCTGTGCACAGCCGCACCTGCCGCGGCTCCCCCTCACCAGAATTCCAAGAGGGCCCGTGACTCCCGTGCATTCGTGGGCCTCATAGACGCTCTCCCTAGAGCTCATCCACCATCCATTTATGCAGATTGTCGTATTACTGGGAATTATGCAGGTTTTTTTTTTAATCTTCAAAAAAAAAGTCCTCGAGTGGTGGTCTAGGAACACATGTATTGTTTACGTTGCGGAATATCTCTTGCCGACCTGCTTAGTATTCCCTGGGGTCCAGAAACATTTGTTCTGGCCCAGGTGCTGTTTGGGGTCCAGGTGGACGTCCTGAGCAGGTGAGGGTTGAGAGCCTCTGCTGGAGCCTGTTCCTCATGCTGGGCTTTCTAGGGAATCTCCAGACACTTGGACAGAGTCTTCTGGCATGTGTTGCATCCCTAAGTCGTGGATGCCCTGGGGAGCTCACTGTGGTCCTAGAGTCACTTGTCTCCAAGGGATGCTTTTTATCGTCTTGCTTCTGCCCCAGTTTTCACATAAAACTGGCGCTCACTGTTTGTGGGGGCGTGTATTGTAGGGATTAAACCATAAGCTGAAAGGACCCTGGCTGTAGAGGCACCTTGGAGTGAGCAGGCACTTTGGCTGTGACGCCCTGCTCTTCCCCTGTTGCAGGGAAAGTTACCTACTCTGCCAAGGGATGAGCGAGAGTCGGCAATGTCACCCGAATAGTAGGTAGAGCCATGCTGTCGCTGTGTTTGGGGTCAGATGTGGCCAGACACTGGAAATCATATAAGCACCCACTAGTAGGAAATACTCAGTGCTAGTTTCTTCTTTTGAGGGAGTCACATGGTCACTGCTGTAAAGAGGCCATTGAGAACACATAGTGACTGGTGTGAGACAGTGACAGGGTAGCAGCATCGAATGGCAAGGTGACAGGCAGAGGACAGAGTGGCCTCATTCAGGCTTCCTGTGGAGAGGAAACTTAGGAGTAGTGTTTGGAGAGGGACGTGCTGGCGTCCAGGCAGGTGCACGGGCAGGAGATGAAAATGAGCCGGAATTTAGTATTTGATGTGCGTTTTCCTTGCACTAGTCATGACTTGTAAGCGTGCATAAATGTGCTTGGAGTGTTTAGGGTGATGTGGAAGGATCACCTTGTTGCAGGAGGAAATGGGACACCTCTTGTTGGGAGACCCCAGCCCAGAGTCAAGGATGGTGATGCAGGGGAGGGAACCTGGAGACAGTCAAAGTTGACGGAGCAGGGCATAGAATAATGACCATGGGGCTGGTTTGGAAGGCCGACTCTGTCCTGGAGACCAGGTTTTTCTCACGTAAGGGACCTTATGTAATTTTTCTGTTCTGTGTGAGTGTGCACTTCTGTTACATTTATGCAAATATTTGTTAAATGCACTTGCTTTTATGAGCACAGCTGTCATTTGAAGGAGCCGATGTCCCCATATGAAAGAGTGATGTTTGGTCTCATACCTTTACGTAAGGTGTTAGTGGGAGATGCATAAACAGTCTAAAGCCCTTCAGTTTGAGGGACTGAGCAGTTAGGTTGTGCCTTCTGATGGGTGACATTCTGTGGAGGTCCCTGGTGCATTGGTGAGCCGTGTCGTGAAAAATAGAACATCTGATTCCATAAAGGAGGATCTCAGATTGACCTGGCTTAATTAATTTTTTGCTATTTCTGTATCTTGTCTCAGAATCTGTGGCTAGAAGTTTTGGCTAGGCTATATATTTTCTCGATTGGGGGAAAATGTGGGCAAAAAGAGACTTAGCGTTTGTGTAGTTTTAAACCTTAAGTATGCCTTGATTGAGCCGTCAGTCTTTTAATAGATGTATATATTTTTTTAAATCCTGTTTCTCTGTAAACTTCCAGGGGCTAGAAAAACTATTCTGCCAGTTGGCTGGGTTGCTTTCTTCCGTCCGTATGTGGGCATAATCAGCAAGCCTCATTATTAGACTTTTCGAAAGGAATTCTCAACTTAAATGCCAGCGTTGCAGTTCTTAATGAAGGCAGAGTTTGCGGGGCAGGGGTCTGTCGGCTGACGCGGGTCTGACCGGGTTTGGCGGAGCCCGCTGCGCCGGCCCCAGAGCCTCATGCTCCCGCCCGGCTCGTTGGCTTTGTGGTTCTGTTACTTTTTTCTTGCTTACCTTTGTCTTTACTACTTTTCTACGTTTTTGCGCAGCTTGCTCACTTCCGACAGAGAAAAACAAAAGGTGACGGTGCGCATCCGAAGAAAAAGACGGCGAAGAGGAAGGGCCCGGCTGTCGATGCGCCTGTCCCGGAGGAGGGCCCGGTAGCCCCCGAAGATGGAGGACTCCTGGGAAGAGGGGACGTTTGCAAACACACGTCCTGCAGCGACACCCCTGCTGGGGCGGGAGCAGCTCAGGTGGGTTTGCTCAGCACCCTGCGTGTCTTCCGGTTGTCTGGCGTGGCTCTGCCTACCAGGGGTGGTGAGAGAGAGGTTGGCTTCACAGAAGGGGAGTGTCTTTTTGTGTTTTTACTCCCAGTAAGTGTTTTATTTTTTATGATTGTGGGTGGTTTGAAGGCATGTGTCAGTACAGGTTCTTGCTCTGGTAATGGAAAGCTTACAGGTGTGAGCTCCACGGGTGTGGCTGTGTATCAGCGTCTTTGACGGGCATCTCTTTGCACACTTAAATCGTACAATTCCTTCCCCTGCTTGCTGTTGTTTGTTCATTACTGTTCATTACCGCTCTGAACGCGGGAGGAAGAGGGAATGGGAGAGGGTGTTGTAGAAAGGGTGTCTCGCCGGCGGAGGCACCCCCGTCCTCTGCTTGAGGCCCTGAGAGCGGCAGGGGCGCGCGTGGGCCGCCAGCGGACGTGGTGCGGAGAACGCTGGGCCCGTGGCCTCCCAGGCCCCCGTAGGTGGGCTCTCCTTGCGGCTTCTTCCGCGCATTACAATGGAGGGGCTTTGAATTGTGACTTCTCCTTGTTGTGTGCAGGTTTATGGAGGTATAGTTTTGGGTGTTTGCTAGAATGACCTGGCCTCCTGGGGGCAGAGGGCAGCATCTGATAAAAAATCATGCTATGTCTGGCCTGCTTTATTGGAAAAGTGGGATCACCAGCTCGTAAAGTTAAGATATTCTACCTACACATCTGGGGTTCTGCTTCTTGTGAGAATTGAAACACCTGGCTTTTGTACTCCCTCGTCTGGGGAGCAGCTGGCCGGCACTCCGGGGGCCCAGCCGCTGGTCCAGCCTGAGCCCGGCTCACGCCTCCTCCGGGGCGGGCCTGAGGTTCACCGTCACCCTGTGTGCTGGCCTCCGGGCTGGGCGGCAGCTCTCAGCAGCCCTGTCACCGTCTCTGCGGCACCAGTGAGAGCCACATCGGGAGGGCTGAGCGTTTACCCCGGGGGGCTTTTTCTCTGTACGCTTTGTCCTAGGCTCCTTGAGGAGAAAAGCTTGTAATTTATAGTTAACAATCATTCATTTTATTTTTACTTTCAAGTCAGAGGAGTCTTTTTATATTAAACTTCTTTTTGGTTGGGGGGTGGGTTGCATCTTGGTGGCTCAGTCGGTTGAGCGTCCAACTCTTGATTTCGGCTCAGGTCGTGATCTCATGGTTGTGAGATGGAGTTCCGTGTTGGGCTTTGCACTGAGCGAGAGGCCCGCGTGGGCTTCTCTCTCTGCCCCCTCCCCCACGAACGTGTGTGCTGTCTCTGTCAATGAGTAAATAAACATTTTAAAAAAATTTTTAATAAATTTTTTTTATCCATGTGAGCAGTGGAGAGGGGCAGAGGGAGAGAGAGAGAGAGAATCCTGTGCGGTCTCCATGCTCAGTGTGGAGTGTGATTCCGGGTTCGATCCCATAGGCGTGAGATCATGACCTGAGCTGAAATCAAGAGTCAGACGCTTATCTCGCTGAGCCCCCCAGGCACCGTGAAGTCTTTTAATTTTATATTAATTTTTTATTATGTGTTTTAACTTTTCATTTTGAAATAATGTCCAACTTACAAAAAATTTGCAAGAATGAGCCCAGAGTTTGTGGATACCTTCACTTAGCTTCTTGAAATGAATGTCAGCATCTGGTGTCATCAGCACGACTGTCACAGTTGTTCCTGTTAACACCGGGACAGCACTCTGGGCTGACTACTCGAGCCCGTTCAGTCTTACGCCCCCCCCCCCCGTCCCGCTCCGCCCTTCTCTGGCCCAGGATTCTGTGCTGCGTCTCAGTGTCGTGCTGCCTTAGTGTCCTCCAGGCCAGGACGGTGTCTCGGTCTTCCTCTGTCTTTTAGAAGTTGGATGTCTTTGAAGAGTCCCAGCAGCCAGTTGGTAGAACGCCTGTCAGCTTGGGTTTGTTTGATGTTTCCTCGTGATTAAAATCAGGTTGTGTGAACTTTGGCACGAGCGCTGGAAGGGCTGATACTCCCTGCTCAGCGCGCTTGCCCTTGGCATTTGACGTTCCTCCCTGCTGGTTACTGCTGGTGTTGATCACTTAGTTAAGGGGGGACCTGCCAGGTTTCTCTTGATAGAAAAGTTACTGTTCTTAACTTTGAAGTTAATAAGTATATTGTGTGGAGATACTTAGAGACCCTGCAAAGCTCTTTTTCTCATCATGCTTGTCTCCGCTAAATTTAGCTTCCGTAGATGATTCTTGCAACATTTAAGATGTGGTGTTGGACATGTGATGACTTTGTTTCATCGTCTGTCTCCACGGATTAATTGGCGTTCTGCTGCGTGGAGGGACTGTCACTTCTCTCCAGGGTACTTATTTATTCAGTTGTTTGTAGCAGTATGGACACAGGGATTCTTCTTTTCCTTTCTTTTTTTTTTTTTTTTGAGTAAACTCTACACCCATGATGGGGCTTGAACTCATGACCCCAAGTTCAAGAGTTGCATGTTCTATGGTAGTGTTTTTTTGTTCCTGAAATACATAGATTGGCCATTGGAAGTGCCTTTGAGCTGGCACCTGCCCATCTACCATGTCCTCATTGTTTCTGGCACCTTAATTCCTTACATTCTGGCTCCAAGATCTTCCACGGTTATCCTATCCTTTCCCTGTCACAGCCCTGTAATCAGCCATCTCTTCAAGGAGCTCTGGTTTCTTTTAGTGGAGAATGATGTTTAGAAACCAACATCTGGATGGTAGTTGTGCTTAGAGCTGTCGGGGTATCTTCGGCCCCTGGGTGTTTCAACAGACAGAGCTGGGCGACAGATACCGTATATATACGCGTCTACAGTTGTTGCCTGGTCACTCTGGATGTGTAATAAAACCAGAAGTTTACTCTCGTATCTTCAGTTCCTGTCCAACATCACAGAGTTCATTCTAGCTTTTTCCCCTTCTTAGTCTTAATTCCTTTTGCCGTTAGTGAAAATGTCTTAGCTTTGATGTATTTACTTACTTCCTCAGTCTTACAGTGTATACATATTAGGTTAGCTTGAGGACTGCCAGTCTTCACCCCTGTGTAACACAGACTTACTAACTAGAGTCGGATATTTGTATATACAGTTGACCCTTCAGCAACGTGGGGGCATCAGGGGCGCTGACCCCTCACACAGTTGAAAATCGGCCTATAACTTTTGATTTCCCAAAACCTGACTACCAGTAGCCTGGTGTTGACTGGAAGCCTTAATGACAACATAGTAAAATAGTCGATTAACACGTAGTTTGTATATTTTCTGTTTCATACGTAGTATTCTTACAGTAAAGCCAGCTTGAGGACAAATGGTACAGTCACAGGAGGAGGAGATGCGTTTACAGTGCTGCCCGCCCCGTGTGTCTACAAGGCCCGTGCAGTTTAAAATCCTTGCTGTTCAAGGGTCAGTGCCGGTCCTGTCTGTATCGCTCCCGGGTTTGTTGTGTAGCATTCCAAAGTTGTGTAGGTTAATTTTTTAAATGTAGTATTTACGTTTTCATCATAGTTATTAATTTATAATACAGTTGGTTTTGTTTTATTGTTTGTGCTCTATTTTGGTTCTTCTTATATCCAGGTTGATTTTATTTAATTATTTTTTGAGTAAGTGAAACATTACCAAGATTTTAAAGGTCAGAGTCGTATTCAAGGTCATCACCTCCTCTTTCCTCCCGCCTCACTCCTATCTAGGAGTGGTATGGTTGGGCCCTGTGGTAGGCAAGTATTTAACCTTCCCCCCCCCCCCAATTTTATTTACTTATTTTGAGAGGGGGAGAGCGTGTGCACAGATGCAAGCAGAGGAGAAGGGGAGAGAGAGACTCCCAAGCAGGCTCTGGGCTGTCAGCTCAGACAGAGCCCGGCATGAGGCTCAGTCTCACGAACCCTGAGATCATGACCTAAGGTGAAACCAAGAGTTGGACACTCAACTGACGGAGCCACCAGGCACCCCAATTTACCTTTTTAAAAATCTGCCGAAAAGTATCTTCCAGAGTGGTTGTGCCGGTTTGCATTCTTATCAGCAACTCAAACTCAGAAATACGAAGGAATGAGCTTTCAAGACCTACGAAGACATGCAGGGACCTTAAATGTCTATTGCTGAGTTACAAGCCAGTCTGACAGGCTGCACACTGTGTGGTTTTGTTTGTGAAGCATTCCGGGAAAGGTAAAGCTGTGCGGATTGTAAACAGTGGGTGCTAGCAGTGGGTGGAGGGAGAGTTGGTGAAGCAGGGATCTTTTAGGACAGTGAAACTGCCCTGTGTGATCGTGTAAATTTTATGTTATGTCATTAGGGAGAGAGTGCACAGTGGGGCTGGGGGGGAGAGAGGCGAGAGAGCCAGAGAGCGAGAGGGAGGGAAGGAGGGAGGGAGGGAGGAAAGAAAAAGAAAAGAAAAGAAAAAAGAAAAAAATAAAAGAACAAAGAAAAAGAATCTTAGGGAGGTTCCACAGTCATCTCGGGGCCTGACACAGGGCTTGATCCCACGACCCTGGGATCATGACCTGAGCCGAAATCAAGAGTCAGGTGCTCAACTGACCGAGCCATCCAGGTACCGCATGATCATGTAAATTTTTAAAACATCAAATTAAAATATATGTAAATTAAAAATATAAACATTTAGGAGATTGAGGAATCCCAGGACGGAATGCAAACTAAACAAGATTCTAACTGTATTACTCGTGTACAGAACAACTCAGGGAAAGGTGCTGCGCTGAGTAGCTTTGAGGGTGAGTGGAGTTTGGAGACTGAGGGCAGAAGGCACCGTGTGTAAACAGTACTCCCGTTGATGAAGGCGTTGCCCGCGGGGGTCAGGGTCACTGATTCCGGGGCTGCGTACTCCCGGGCTGGAACCGCGTGGTCCACGGTGGCCGGTGGCGGGAGCCGGTGTCTCACTCTCCCGATGAGCTCATGCAGCCCTGCCATGGTTGGCACGTGAGCTGGAAGGAAGGTGAGGGCCTGTGGGGTCTGGGGCTGGATGGGGCGCAGGAGAGAGCCGGGCGGCTGGAAGAAAGGGAGGGGAGAGGTCCGTGTGAGTCAGCCAGGCTGTCAGAACACCCCAGACCGAGTGGCTTAAACAACAGACTCTCAGCTCTGGAAGCTGGACATCTGGGATCAGGTGCTGTCAGGGCTGGGTTCTGGCGAAGCCTCTCTGCCTGCCTTGTGGGTGCCTGGCTTCTCTGTGTCCTCGCAGGGTCTCCCGTGGGGTGGGGGAGGGCAGAAGACCTTGCGCGCTCTCCTCTCCTCTTCCGGGGACAATAGTCCTGCTGGACTACAGTCCCATCCTGTTATCTCCTTAAAAGCGCTGCCTTCAAATCCAGTCACGGCGGGGATTGGGGCTTCCACACGAGACTTCTGAGGGATGTACTTCATAGCATTCTCCCCTCCGGCTCCCCAGTTTGTCTTTCTTGCACGCAAAATACGTTCACCCCACCCCTGCAGCCCCAGAGATGGTCAGGCGTCCAGCGAACTTTCTCGTCCAGATATCATCTAAATCAGATATGGGTAAGACTCCTTCCTGGGGCCAAATTTCTCTCCCGCTGTGAGGCTGTGAAAGCAAGGTTACATCCTTCCCAAACGCAGTGGTGGGCCGGGAATGGGACAGACAGCCCCACTCCGGAAGGGAGAAAGAGGGAAGCAAGTCCAAAAACCAGTAGGCAAATTCTCTTAGTGCTTACGGCTAAAATAATAATCCTTGGGGCACCTGGGTGACTCAGTCTGAAGTGATTTCAGCTCAGGTCATGATCTCACGGTTCGTGAGTTCAAGCCTGCTTGGGATTCTCTCTCTGCCTCTCTCTAGCCCTCCCCTGCTCTTGCTCTCCCTCTCTCTGAAAATAAACAAACATGAAAAAAAATCCTCTATGGCTGGATGCTCTGCCCTCTGGGCCCACTGGTGTCTCCATGGCCGTAGGTGGTGGCGCCAGCCTGAAAAGGGACAGACCCGTCCTCTGAACTGAGAAGGAAACAGCCTTGTCCCCTGGACCTCAGGAGTGGCAGCCCTGATGGCCCCTGAGTCACTATCAGGGTCCTTCTTTCCTTTTCTTGGAGGAAAATGTGTGAGTGGGGCCAGATAGCTCGTTGTCCTATTCTGTAGAATCCCAGAATCTGAAAGATTTTATTTCATCCTCTTCCTGGTTCCTGTCCCGGACCATAATGCGTCTCCCTCTCTGGCTGCTGTTCTGTGGCTGATGGAGTCCGTGGCTGATCTGCCCCCCACAGCCTTGATGTTCTCTCCAGAACACGATTTCCCCTTTTTTGCAGTGTGGATAGGCAGAGAACTTTCCAAATCTTCCAAATTCCAGCTCCTCTCTGCTAGCAGTCCCTTCGGTGTGCCTCTCCTCCTGTTTTACTGTGAGTCGTAGGGAGGAGCAGGCCGCACCTGCACTTTGCTTGCACATCTGCTTGGCTAAATATCTGGTTTCGTGGCTCGCAAGTTCTCCCACGTAACACTGGGCTCCGTGCAGCCAGGCTCTGGGCCACTTCAGTCCCCGGGCCCTTCCTCTGCCTCCGCACCTGTTGCTCTTCCTCCGCTGGGGCCTCACCGGCAGCGCCTGTGGCCCATCCCCGCACGCCGCCCGGACCTCCGGCCCTGCCCCCGGCCCCGTTCCGAAGCTGCCTCCGCGTCTTCGGGCCTTTGTTCCATCAGCTCCCGCTCCTGGCACCGGCCTGTCCGGGTCGGCTCGGCCGCTGTGGCAAATTACCACGGGCTGGAGGGCAGATGCTAGTTTTCTGACAGGTCTGGAAGCCAGGGTGTTGGCAGGGGCGGTTTCCCCGGAGGACTCTGTTCCTGGCTTGCACACAGCTGTCTTCTCCACGCGTCCTTGCCCGACAGAGAGAGAGCGCTGGTGTCCCTCCCTCTTCTTAGAAGGACCCCAGTCCTGCTGAACCAGGCCCGCCCTATGGCCTCACTTAACCTTAATCACTTCCTTCGAGGCCCTGCTGTCACAGGGCGGTGATGGGCTTCAACACAGGAATTTGGGAGACACCCGTCAGTCCGTAACAGGCAGCTGTACTAGGAGGGACACCGTGATAAATGTGAAGGTCATATTCAGGGAAAGGCCGTTAAAGTCTGATTGGCGCGATGACAGGAATGGAATGCATGGACCTTCGTGTTCTGAGAGTATCAAAGAATTACATTTGTCTTTTAAAGGACAGAATACATCTGCCTGTGGATCAGCGTCGGGTTGAAATTCAGAGGCTCAGGCTGGAATATCCAGGCTGGAAGAAGAGCTTCTGACCAAACGAGACGTCGTGGACAGACGTGGTCTGGAGGTGGGGGAGCCTGTGGCTAGGTGGCTCCGTGCCCTGGCATTCCCCGCCGGCGGGGCCACTGTTAGTTTGCCCGCCTCTTGTCGGTTCAAGAGAAGCGTCCTGTTTAATGTCAGGTCCCCAGACGAGGTGTTGCTGTGCTCGCCTCAGCAGCACAAAATACCAGGGCGAGGTGATGCCTCCTGCATCGCAGATCCATTTCGTTGTGTCTGAGCCGGTGCCTTCCCTCCTCTCGCTGGGGAGCCACCGGCCTGGGCTGGGGTCGGGTCTGCGGAGTGATGGGTCAGGAGAGCAGAGGGTGAGCCGTGCCGTGGCCGAGGGCGGGGGTGTGGTTCCGGCGCAGCCCTGCCGGGTCCTGGTCAGGGGCCCCGAGCCCTCTGCCTGTAGCTTCGTTCCGGTTTTAGTGGAGGCTCTGATTGCTGTGACCTAGTTTTCTTTTTTCTTTTCTTTCCTTTTTTTTACTTAAATAGTTTATTACCAAGTTGGTTTCCATGTAACACCCAGTGTTCTTCCCTGCAAGTGCCCCCTTCCATGACCATCACCCCCCACCCCTTCCCCTCTCCCTCCTCAGCCCTCTGTTTGTTCTCAGCATTCAAAAGTCTCTCATGATTTGCCTCACTCCCTCTCCCCAACTCTTCCCCCTCGCTTTCTGATTCCCATGGTCTTCTATTAGGTCTCTCCTGCCAGACCTATGAGTGACAACATATGGTATCTGTCCTTCTCTGCCTGACTTATTTCGCTTAGCATGACTCCCTCCAGGTCCATCCATTCTGCTACACATGGCCAGATTTCAGTCTTTTTCATTGCCACGTAGTACTCCACTGTATATATACCACATCTTCTTGATCCACTCATCAGGTGATGGACATTTAGGCTCTTTCCATGATTTGGCTACTGTAGAAAGTGCCGCTGTGAACATTGGGGTACATGTGCCCCTATGCATCAGCACTTCTGTATCCCTTGGGTAGATCCCCAGCAGTGCGATTGCTGGTCATAGGGGAGTTCCACTGATGGTTTTTTGAGGAACCTCCACACTGTTTTCCAGAGCGGCTGCACCAGTTTACTTCAACGAATAAAAGCCCAGGGCCGGATGGATTCCCAGGGGAATTTTACCAGACATTTAAGCAGAGTTAACGCCGATCCTTCTCAAGTTATTCCAAAAAATAGAAATGGAAGGAAGACTTCCGGACTCATTCTACGAAGCACATATCACTTTGATTCCTAAGCCAGACAGAGACCCAACAAAAAAAGAGAACTACAGGCCAATATCCTTAATGAATATGGATGCAAAAATACTCAACAAGATACTAGCAAATCGAATTCAACAGCAAATAAAAAGAATTACCCGTCATGATCAAGTGGGATTCACTCCTAGGTTGCAGGGCTGGTTCAATATTCGCAAATCCATCAATGTGATACATCACATTAACAAAAGTTAAGAAAAAATCGTGTGATCCTGTCGATAGATGCAGAAAAAGCATTTACAAAATACAAATCCCTTCTTAATAAAAACCCTCGAGAAAGTCGGGATGGATGTGACCTAGTTTTCTTAACGTAGGGCAGTTCAGTTCTGAACCTTCTGGAGGGCGTGGGGGAGCCATGGTGCTCATGTCTTTCCATCCGGAGTTTGCAGTCAGACTTCCAGAGATTGGCTTTCCTCGTTGCGCTCAGCCCAGTTTAATACAGAAAGAGAGGTGCAGGGGCGCCTGGGGGCTCAGTCGGTTAAGCCTCCGACTTCGGCTCAGGTCAGATCTCACGTTCGTGGGCTCGAGCCCCGCGTCAGGCTCTGTGCTGACAGCTAGCTCAGAGCCTGGAGACTGCTTCCGGGTCTGTGTCTCCCTCTCTCTCTGCCCCTCCCCCTCTTGTGCTCTGTCTCTCTCTGTATTGAGAGTAAATAAAACATTTAAAAAATTAAAAAAAAAAAAAGAGAGGTGCATTTTGTGAGTGTGGGCGGGTTAGAAGGCTGCTGAGTGGCGGATTTACACATGCCCGGTCAGTGATGGATCAAGTTACACGCCTGCTTGGGCACTTCAGAGCGCCAGGGGTGTGTAAAAGGAAACTGAGAGACTTCTGCATTGTGTGGCACACAGGTTCACGTTATTTTAGTTCTCTTCCTTTTTTTTTTTTTTACTTGTTTGGATGCCTGGCAGTGACCTGTATGATTCGGTGTTCGTTTTTTATTTTTTTGTGTTGTGTGGGTTTTTTCAACAATAAGAGATGGAAGCAATTACTTTTATACTTACAACTGTAATGACTCATATTTATTTGTTTTTAAAATTTGTGCCAGAAATGGTTGTACGTGTGTAAGCCAGGCTGGGAGGCAGGGACTCTGGTCCCCCTCCACGAGGAGGCAGGTGCTGTGGGACGAGGCCCCGTGCTGGCGGGCCTCCGAGCTCACTCCCTGCAGCTCTCCGGGGCGTGTGGGCCCCCGCTCGTGCCTTAGTTCCCACATCTGTGACTTCATTCTTCATTCTGCTTGTTGAGTGTGCAATCGGTAAGGGAAAAATGCATTCTTTGCATTAAGTTTTGCAATAGGAATTAGAGCCGGTGCTGTCTTGTGTTGTCACCGGTGGCCTTCCACCCAGTCTGCGCGGCTGCCTACTTGGAAGGTCCTCGTGCGCTTTTGTGTCCGGTTTCAGCAGCCAGCGCGGGTTGGTGCCCAGAACTGCAGTTTCACCAGTGAGATTCCAGTTCGGCCCCTCCTTCCTCGCTCGCGTGTAATATTCCACAGCGAGGACTTTCCTGTATCAGTCACGGGCGACCTGATGTCCCGGTCGGATTGGAGACGCTGGGGAAACGCCTCTTTCTCTCCTGTAAGCTCCTCGCGTTGCCGGGCGACGCCTCTCCAGGCGTGACCCGTGCGATGGCCTCCCTGAGCCTCGCGGTAGATTCACTTACGTTTAACGGCTCGTCGTGAGCGGGTCTTGTGTCTGTCATGCTGCTGCTCAGATTTTCCCGTCTCTGGCCCGGCAGAGCTGCTCTAGTTTGACCCTCCGCGGTCACTGTGATGGCTTCTTTGCTTTGGAAAAAATGTTGCAGATCAGCTTGTGCATTTCTTGCCCCGGGCCTGGAGCCAGCCCTTTCTCCTGACTCCTGTTCCTGCGGTGGGAAGTAGTATTCAGAAACGTGACCCGGGCGTGAGGAGTGTCATGATTACAGAGTTTCTACTTAAGTTTGAAATTTCTCTCTTTAACATTAAAAATGTATGTTCCTAACATTAATACACTCACTTGGCTTTCTTATTACTGATCATATGATTTCTTTGCATTCATTTTTGTCCTTTAGGTTTTTTCCACCGTGATGTGTCGTAAGATTACTTGTTTTAAAGTCACTTGAAATAGTTTAAGCCAGAAACTTAATATGTTTATGTTCATTTGTTCCATTTTCTTTTCATCTTTTAGGGATTTTTTTTCAATTTGTTGTTGTTATTAGAGAGAATGCGAGCGTGTGCATGGAGAAGGGGCAGAGGGAGAGGGGGAGTGACTCGTAAGCAGGCTCCATGTTGAGAGGAAGCTGGACACAGGGCTCGATCCCGTGACCCTGGGATCATGACCTAGGCCAGATTCAGGATCGGTGCTCCGCTGACTGAGCCACCAGGCACCGCTTTTTTCGTGTGTGTGTGCGTGTGTGTGTGTGTGTGTGTGTGTGTGTGTGTGTGTTTAGTTTGTTTAGTTTGAGACAGAGAAAGTCGAGGAGGACAGAGGAGGAGGAAGAGAGTCTCCAGCAGGCTCCAGGCCGTCAGGGCAGACCCCGGCGTGGCGCTCTGTCATACAGACGTTCGATCACGACCTGAGCTGCAGTGAAGTCGGATGCTTAACTGACTGAGCCACTCAGGTGCCCCTAGCATTATGTTTTTTAAAAATAGAATCATTCCACATTCACATATCTTTTCTCTCTCCAGTGATATTATAATTTGCTGACACTCAGCTGAGAACTGTTGCCTTATTGAATCACTACCACCGAAATAAATGTATATTGAGTCACTAAAAATAAATAAATAAATAAAAATAAAAATAGAATCAGATATGTGGATATATTTCTCATTCTCTGTTTCTTTAGCGGCAGGATACTTTACATTTCTGTATCTTGTTTTTTTTGCTTGTTATATTTTGGCAATCATGCCACAGCAGTATGTAGAGATGTTTCTTGTTCTTTTTTTTTTTTTTTTTTAAAGTCTGTTGTCAGGGCACTTGGGTGGTTGGTTAAGCATCCGACTTTGGCTCAGGTCATGATCATGGGTTTGATCCTTGTATTGGCCTCTGGGCTGACAGTTCAGGGCCTGGAGCCTGCTTCTGATTCTGTGTCTCCCTGTCTCTCTGCCTCTCCCCTGCTCACGCTGTCTCTCTTCTCAAAAATGAATAAACGTTAAGTCTATTATCTTTTTAGAAACAAGAACTAGTGCTTTTTCACATTTACCAATGTACTTGCTTTGATTTGTTGGTATAGACCCCATTTTGCATCATGTATCATTTTTCCTTCAGTCCGAAGAGCTTCCTTTCAATAATGTTCTTGCAGGTCTGCTGATGAGTTATCTTGGCTTTTTTGTTTGTCTGAAACTGACTTTGTTTTGCCTTTATATTTGAAAGAAATCTTTACTGGATATAGAATTTGAAGTTGACGGTTTTGTTCTGCAGCCCATGGTCATCGGGCCCATATGGTTTCTGAAGATACCTGCTGTCATTCTTCATTCCTCCTTCTGTAGAATTTTTTCTTTTCATTTTTGCTTATTTACTTTGGGGGGGGGAGAGAGAGAGAGCAAGCTAGTGAGAGCATGAGCGCGTGATGGGGGGAGGAACAGAGAGAGGAGAGACTCCCACGCAGGCTCTGTGCTGCCGGCGTGCAGCCCGACGTGAGGCGTGAGCCTATGAGACCGTGACTTGAGCTGAGATCGGGAGTAGACACTTAACCGGCTGCGCTGTCCCTGCACCCCCTGGAGACCCTTTCCTTTCTTTTCTTTTTGGGGCACTTTTACCTCTGGTTTCAGATTGTTTCATTATGGTGCCTAAGGTGGTTTCCTTGTGTTTCTACTGCTTGGGATTTGTTGATCTTTATGGAACTTTGGGTTGGTTTTCACCAAATTCAGAAAATTTTTGTTCATTTTTTGAAAACCTTTTTCTGTTTCCTCCAATCTCTCCCTCTCTGTCATATTAACTCTATATACTGCAGAGTGTTTAGTGTTATCCAGTGGGTCATGTAGACTAAAAAATATTTTTTCCAGTTTCTGTCTTTTTGTTCATTTTATTTTTAAAAATATTTTTTAAATATTTACTTATTTTTGAGAGAGAGAGAGAGATACAGAACTCGAGTGGGGGAGGAGCAGAGAGGAGGGAGATAGAGAATCCGAAGCAGCTCCAGGTTCTGAGCTGTCAGCACAGCGCCCGATGCGGGGCCCGAAGCCACAAACCATGAGATCATGACCTGAGCTGAAGTCGGACGCTTAACTGAGCCCCCCAGGCGCCCCAGGTTCTTCGTTTTAGAGTATCTACTGCTAGATCTTCAAGTTCACTGGCCTGTTTTCTGCAGTGTCCATTCTAGTAATCTAATACAGTGAGTTTCTTTTTGTTTCAGGTGTTTTGTAGTTTCTGTATCACAGCTCGTTGCGTCTGTGTTTTCCCTTAGGTGCCGGGCAGTCCGATAACGGCCGTCTTAAATTCCCCGTCTGTGAAGTCTGTCATCTCTGTCCTTTGTGGATGTATTTCCATTGGACGGACTTTCTCTTAGTTACGGGTCACATTTCCCACCTTTTGGCCTGTTTAATAATTTTTATTGGATGCCAGCCATTGTCAGTGTTATATTGTTACGTGTCTGGACTTTGCTGTTTTGGCTTTGGTGAGCATTTGACTTAAAAGAGATCTTTTTGTTGTTGATTTGTAGGAATTCTTAATCTTCTTCACATCTGTCGTATGTTAGGTATATGTACGGTGAATGTTTCTCCTCAGCCTTAGTTGCTTTGTTGAAGGAGAACTTACCGGCTTTTCTTACGGTTGGAGCTTTCTGTGTCCTGTCCAGAAACTTCCTCCAGCCCTGAGCTCATGTCCTTTCCTATGACTTCCTGAAGCCTGATGGTTTTGTTTCTGTGCTTAAATCTCTGGTTCATCTCGTTACTTTTTGTGTATTGAATACTTTGACTTTTAGAACTATAGTTTGATTCTGCTGATATTTGGATTCATTAATTACGTAATTTTAAAATGAGATCATTAGGGTGGGCCCTCATCCATTGGGACGGGTTTTTTTTTTTTTTTAATGTTTATTTTTGAGAGACAGAGTGCATGTGGGGGAGGGCAGAGAGAGAGAGAGAGAGACAGAGACAGAGAGAGAGAGAGGGAGAGCGAGGGAGACACAGAAGAACCAGAAGCAGGCTTCAAGCTCGGAGCTAATAGCACAGAACCCGACGTGGGACTCAAACCCGCAAACCACAAGATCATGACCTGAGCTGAAGTAGGATGCTTAACCAAATGAGCCAGTTAGGTGCCCCTGGTTTTTGAACTTTCAATGGAATAATCGAGCATGCACATGTTGAGTCTGGTTCTTCTTTATCCAGTGTCTTGTTTACGAGGTTTATCCATGTTAAGAGCGATTGTTCATTCGTTTTCGTTACTGTGTAGTATTTGATTTATGAATGTACTTCCGTCTGCTTGTCTGTTCGGCTGTTGTTTGGCATCTGCTGCACCCGTTCCTACCCAGGTCTCTCGGTGCACATGTGCAGATGTGTCTGTTGAGGCTGCAGCAGTGAACGCATTGTTGGGTCAGCACACGTGTGTGTGTTCCACGTGCATGTGTTGAGCTGTGTTTAAAACAGTTGTTCAGTTTATATTTTTGGTGGTGACGTGTGTAAGTGTTACTTACTCCATAGCATCTGTGATTGGTCTTGACAGTCTTTTCTTCCCCCCTCTATTTTCTAATCTAATGATGGTGAAAATCTGTCCTGTTGGCTTTCTTCTCGTTGCCGTTTTGGGAGGAAAATGAAACGTCCTTGGCTCGCACATTGAAGACGGGCTGCAGGGAGTCTCTGCAGGGAGTGAAAAGACAGGAGGACGGTGATTTCACCGCACCGTTTCTTCGTCTTCCAGGCGGCTCCCATTCTCCTGTTTGCTCTTTGTTTTGGTGGTTCTTGGTGTAGTTAGAGGAACTGCTGAGTCTGATGAGTAATTCTTAGGATGACGATGTGGTTGTGATAGATGAAAACGGGACTGCGTAGGTCCGTCCCAGCCCTTGGATGACACCCAGGTCTAGTGGGCCCTTGTCGTAATCACACAATAAAGTATGTTCTCCTCTGTTTCTTAAAGAAGTAAGTAAATCTTCCCTTTGTGTTTTAGAAGACCCTTAAGAGAGAAGAGTTATGAAACATCTTCCCTCTCAAGTAGTTATAACTGCTTAAAGAAGAGATGCCAATCACGTTGGGTCCAGCAGACCCTGATAACACACCCAGTGTTAAGGCGACGCTGTGGTTAAGGACAGAGGCATGAGAGAGACTTAGTTGTGGACGCTGCCTTTGATTTCATGTTTCAAGCATAGATTTTCTTTGGACACCACCTAACCTTTTGCAGACAGAGTCATTATCCATTCACTTTGCACTGCAGATTGAAAGCCCAGAATTACTGTGAATTTATGGGCCAAAAAACCATCAGAGATAATCCATTGGGAAGCTTTAAACTCAGGTTTGAGATGATTTATAAAAAGAAACTAAAAATACTCTTTTTACGAATATTAAGGAATTTATAACAAATTATTAAGGAAAAAATTTATCTAAAAAGGAAACTCATGAGGGTGAAATATTTGAACTTAGATAAAAAGAAGAGCATAGAAAATGTGCATGTGTCCGAAAGAGTAGAATTTATCGAGAAACTAAAATTTAGTAATTTAAATGTCACGCGCACGGTGAGATAACTTGAAGCAAAATGCATTAACAAGGACAGCAACATCACTAGGGAAACAAGTTGCATAAACAGTGTTTAGGGCTCGAGAATGCTTCTGGAAGAAAGCGCACCGGCCCGGGGCGGAACTGGTGCGGGCACTGGGCGTGCGGCCCGCAGGCCTCGGGCCACAGCTCGGGACGATGCCGCAAATGCTCGTCTCTGGCTCTTTCTCTCTCAGCTGGAGGACCCCGACGAAGAGGGGCCGGGGCCCGCGGCCCCGCCACAGCAGGAGCTGGCCGGCCACCGTCCGGAGCAGCCTGGGGTGACCACCGAGGTACTCTTCCGGCTTCCCGGGCAGCGCGGGGGCCTCGTCGGGGGGTTTCTCCCTGGTGTGGAAAACTCCAGGCCAGAGAGAGGACTCGGGATCTGGGGGGCCCTGTCTCTAAGAGCAGAAACTCCAGCAAAGAACGCGGGCTATGGAGCTTCCCATGCAGACCCTGCCCCCTGCCCCTGCATGGAGGTCTCTGGGGGCCTTTCTGGTGGCGCCCACAGCTCCCTTCCGGGCGTCTGTCATCTCCCTGATGTTGAAGGGAGAATGCTGCCTGTCGTGCGCTGGGAACAGCGGTCACGGGGGACTTCCCTGGGCCCGGCCCTCCTCTCTCCCGCGGTCCCGGGTTCTGCCACGGGGCCTGACGTGAACTCTGCGTGTGACAAACTATTAACTCATGTTTGTTTGTTTTGTTTCAGCGTTTGGAAGGAAATTTATCAGATACTGAATTGACTGGTTTCAAAGTGTTGTGTTAAATGTCTGTATTATAAACAGTTTTTTTTAGGTAGGCTCCACGCCCACTGTGGGGCTGGAACTCAGAACCCTGAGATCCAGAGTCACATGCTCTACCAGCTGAGCCAGCGAGGTGCCCCGAAAGCGTGTATTTCAAATGTTTGATTCTAATGGGACTGAGTCCACATTATTTTCGGCAGTGAGCAAATTTGGTTTTTAATCTGCATTACTGCAGGAGAGATCTAGATCATAGGCAGGGCCTGGAAAAATGGTCTCTGGTGGGGTCCATAAAACTGATCCTTAAGTACACATTTTTATACTTGTCTTAAAGTATGACGCACGGCATGTGCACCGAGAAGTAAAAGGGACGTAAACTGTACATACAGCCTGACAAAAGAATCCCCAGTAAGTAGTACATGGTCCTCCTGTGGGTAAGAAATAGGACCGAGCTGGACCTGGAAGCTTCCTCTGTGCTCCTGCCCCCCCCCCACGCCGGGGGCAGTTGTGCTGTAGGACCCTGCCTCATCGGATCGGCCATGAGCCTGGCCTTCTTTACCCTTCCCCTTCCAACACCTTTGCATCTCTGTGGTATGCATGCTGTGATAAACAGCACGGCGTTGACTTTAAAAATGATTCTGACAAGTTTTGTTTTTTTAGCAGATAGGTTTTTTTTAAATGTTTATTCATTTTTGAGAGAACAAGAATGAGCAGGGGGAGGGACAGAAAGAGGGGGACAGAGGATCCCAAGCAGGCCCTGCGCTGACAGCAGTGAGTCCAAGCGGGGCCCCGGCTCCTGAATTGTGAGATCATGATCTAGCCGAAGTCGATGGTCAGACTGACAGCTGCCCAGGCTCCCCTGTGGATAGTTCAACTCATCTACACTGAACATAAACGCTGAGGTGTTTGAGCTTACATTTCATTGGGTTATTTTTTATCAGGGGACTTCTTTCTTTTAATTCTCCTTTTACCCTTTTTGAAATAATATACTCAGTTTCTATTCTTTTAATGGTGAGCTTATTACATACAACATTGATACTTCTTTCTCTGTGTCTAAATGTAATCAACACATTTACTCTTTGATAGTCCAAGGATGTTAGAATACTTAACATCATTTATGACTCCCTCAGTGTATATTTTCATCGTTAAAAAAAATTTTTTTTTAAAGTTTGAGAGAGAGAGTGCATGCAGGGGAGGGACATAGAGAGAGGGAGACACAGAATCTGAAGAAGCTCCAGACCCCGAGCTATCAGCACAGTGCTGGACACAGGGCTCGAACCCACGAGCAGTGAGATCATGACCCGAGCTGAAGTCAGATGCTCAATTAACTGAGCTACTGAGGCACCCCTCAGGCTGTGTTTTAAATAAGCATAACTTTCTTTTTAATGAGCAGCCTGATTTAAGTGTTGTCTAGTATTTAAAGGTCTGATCAGTTATTCACTTTAAATTAAATGCGTGGCTTGGGATTATTGGGATCACTTTGATTGTTTTGGGCTGCACACCTGTGTGAGGGGACCACCATGGGTGCTGCTGTTTGAGATCTTTCCTTTTTTTAATATGTTGTTTTGCATCTACCTGTCATCGTTCGTGGAGTAGCCCGCTGTGTGCTCCCCTTAGTGAGGCGTCTGTGTGAGTTCTGTGAGGATGTCTGTGTCGGCTTGTGGGACTCCTTCCAGATGGGTGCTGCGTCAGTGTCTGATCAGCGTCCCAGAAGTAGCTCTTTTAGGACCTAATTTTAGGTGAGTTTGTAAACAACATGAGGAACAGGTCTGGGTTTTAATTTCTCAGGAGAGATGCACCCAGCTCACCCCCTCTGCCTCCTCATTTGGAGAGAGGGCAGCTTCCTACCCCCAGGCAGTGGGGGTATTTGTCTTGTCCTACCGCAGGCCCCTCGGGACACCTGGCGATGGCCGACATCACGTTCCTAACCACCAGCCCGCAGAGCCTCCGATTCTGGACGCACATGGTGCTCTTGCCTGTCCCTGTCTCCCTGGATCGTTTGAGGTCCCACCTCCCTTCTGTCTGGCACATGGTGGGGGGGGGTTCCCTTAAAAGTCAGTTTTGATATGTTTTATCCAAGAATCCTGATGTTTGTAGCAAAAATTTTTTAAGATTGTGCCATTTTATGTTTAAATGGATTTTTAAAAATTTATTTCTGAGAGAGAGAGAGCAGGGGAGGGCCAGACAAAGAGGAGAGAGAATCCCCAGCAAGGTCCATTGTCAGCACAGAGCCCGGTGCAGGGCTCGAAGCGATGAACCATGAGATCATGACCTGAGCCATAATCAGGAGTGGGGCACTTAGCCAACTGAGCCACGCCAGTGTCTTTTATGTTTAAAACTGGACATTCCTGTTACTTTTTCCCATTGGGGAAAAAAACCTTAATTTGGAAAAGGATCCATAATGACACTTTAACTGGCTCTGGGCTCCCCTTTGAACACTGTGAGTCCATGCCGTTGCCCTCAGATGCAGGCCGCTCGCCATCTTTACCGGCAGTGCTGACTGAGTGCTTCCTGGGCACCACAGGCGTGTGTTTAGGGAGCAGCGGGAGCCTCTGCAGGGGTGGAGTCAAGGCTTGAAACGGCCATAGAGGCTGGGGAGGCCCCAGAGGAACTGAAGGAGGGAGGCATAGCTGTTCCAGGGATTCATGTCCCTGGTGGGTGAGGCAGGTGCCCAGTGGGACAGCTGGTGGGACAGCACCCTCCCGGGATTTTATGCCAAGGACAGAGGATTCACCGAGTTTTTCAAGGGCGTGTGAGGAGTTCAGATTTGTTTTCTGAACGTATCACCCGGCCTCCAAGCCAGTGACTGCACAGTGAGGCTGTGCCACCATGGGGGCCAGTCGGCCGTGCTCAGAGGAACGGTGGAATGCCAGTACTGGCCTCGAGCTACTGTGGCATTGCTGTGAGGGTAGGCAGGAGTAGGAGGACTGTGAGGGTTTGGAGGTGCTGCTGACTGAGGTAGCCAGTGTTGGAGGAGCCCTAGTTTGGGTAAGAAAACTTCAGTTTGGTTTGAGTCCGAGGTGCCTCGCAGACATGCCCCAGAGAAGGTCTGGGCTGTCATGTAGGGGAGGCTGGGAGGCCTGTGGCTGTAGCAGGGTGCTCCCGGTGGCCTGTGCTCCGGGCTCCAGGTGGGGTGTGATCCAGGCTGCAGGTAGGGTGTGCTCTAGGCTCCAGGCGGGGTGTGCTCTGGGCTGCAGGTGGGGCGTGTTCCAGGATCCAAGTGGGGCGTTCTCTGAGCTCCCGGTGGGGCATGCTCCAGGCTTCAGGTAGGGTGTGCTCTGGGCTCCGTGTGGCACGTGCCCTGGGCTGCAGGTGAGGGTGCCCCGGGCTGCAGGTGGGGCGTGCTCCAGGCGGGCAGGGGCTGGCTGGGGAATAGGAGACTGGGGTGCTCATAGAGGGCCTGTAGCTTTTCTTTTCCCTTTGGAGTGTTGATACTGACAACTTTCCCAGAGTTGGGAATGTGAAGGCAAACATTTTCTATGGCTCTTGACATATGTTGTCAGAATACCTTTGAAGAAAAGGTTACACCAACTTATTCTGTCATTGGCAGTGTTCGCTTATTTCTCCCGGACCTTGGTGATACTGAGGACCAACACTGTCACTAGGTTTTGCTGATTTAGTTGCTATAAAATGATATTTCACATTTACATCTCCAGGTTTGTTCAGCTTTTATGGACACCCACCTCTTCCAGGCTTTTTATGTGCATTTCTGTTCTGTAACTGTCACTCCGCTCCTCTGAGGAGCAGATAGCCTGGGAAGGCCCCCTGCTGGCCCGTATACACCTGCGGCCTCTCCTTCGGGGGTTTTCTGCTTTACTCCAGGCTACTTAAACAGGCTGGATGTTCCTTCATAGCTACCGTATCATTGAGCTGTAATTCACACACATAAAATTCACTGTTCTGAAGTAGGTATTTCAGTGGCATTTAGTACAGTCGCTTTGTTATACGACCAGTACAACTGTCTGATTCCGAAACATTTTTCATCACCCCAGAAGGGACCCCCCCCCGTACCCATTAGCAGCCCCTGCCCCTCCCCCTTCCAGGCCCCGGCAGCCACCGGCCGGCACTCTGTCCCCCCCGTGGATTTGCCTGTTCCGGACATTCCGTGTCCGCAGAGCCACACGGTACGGGTCCGGCGCCCGTCACCCGGGAGGTCTGGGTTGTCAGGGCCGTAGCACGCGCCGGTACGTCCTTCCTGCCCATGGCTGACGGACACCCCCTCGGGTGGCCTTGCCACGCCTCGTGTCTACACTCACCTGTCAGTGGACAGGGCTGCTTCCCCCTGGTGACCGCGAGGAGTGCTGTGAGCACCCCCGGAGCAGTTTCTGTGCAAACTCGGTCTCCGTTCTCTCTGGGATGTCGTAATTGTTTTTAGTGACCGTTTTCTCGTGGGAATTTCCTGGATCACGTCCCTCGCTTTCCTTCTCCAGGACCGTGAACAAGAATGCACACTAGAAATCGCGGAGCGGATGAGAAGACCCGAGGATGAGGGCGGCGCACAGCAGGGGGCGGCAGTCCCGCTTCAGGGACCCGCGGAGCTGCAGCGGGTCCAGCTGCAGACCCAGGTGACGCGGAGGTTCTCAGGGGCACGGCCGATCCCTGCCTAGTCACCAGTGGGCTTTGGGGTCTGGGAGGGTTGCGGGAAGGAGAGGTTTGTCACAAAGTGCACAGATGTGTGTGGCAGCCTCGTCGTGCGTGGCGCCATTGAAAGGGCAGGTGGACGTGTGAGGACACACGGGGCAGCGCATCTGGCCAGGTGCCGCTCGCCCCACAGCCGGATGTTTCCCGTCAGCCGCCGCCCCCACTCACGCCGTGAGCAAGGCCGTGAGCAAGGCCGTCCTGGAGGCACATCCGACTCCTCTGGTGCCTGCCACCTACAGGAAGCGCGGGGTGCCGAGGACGCGCTTGCGAGGGAGGGCGTGTGCACCCCTGCAGCTGCCTGCGGCCCCGTGGTCCTGCAGCACGTCCCTGCGGCCTCTCGGGAGACGTGTTCTCTGGCTGTGGTTTCTGCTTATTGCTCTCCTTTATTCACTTTCTTTCCTGTGCTTCTGGGTGCCCCTTAAGTGCCTAGTTCTAAGCGTGTTTTTCTGTTGTTTGTTAATTGGGATAAAGTATGCTCCCCAGAACTCTGGACTTCCTCCACTTTCCCCCTAAGCCAGTGGAAGGGAAAACAGGCCCAGAAGCGTGCCCTGTGCCCCGTGTGCCCGCCTTCCCGGGCAGCCCCTTCGCCCTGGCTCTGACCTGGAGCATGGGGTTCCTGTTGGGTCGTTAACTCAGCCGCCTCCGGGCTCTCTGGCCTCGTGTTTTGCCCTCGTTGGCAGTGACTGTTCAGAGGCTCCTGCTGTCCGTATCCTGGTGGTCGTTGCATGTTTCTGATGAGGGTCTTGCAGCATCTGGAATGGCTGCTCACCTTGTCTCCAGCCAGCGGATGGGCCTGTGGGCTGGGGAGTCTGCCTGGAGGGATCTTGGGGGCCATCCTGTGTGGCCTGCGTGCGGGAGGAGGAAGGATGGGCCCCGCCATCCGCAGAGCTGTGGTTTCGGTGGAGGGAGAGGACGTGCTGGCCGGAGGGGCTTCCAGATAGGATCAGGTGGGCGGTTTTGGGCGGTTGGGGAGCTGCCGGCGGGTACAGCTGAGGTCCCGTGGGGGGCCGAGCCGGTGTGCCGCCCCTTGAGCGTGAGCTCTCGGGGAGCAAGTACAAACGGCACGTGGCGGCGGGGGGCACGTGGCGGCGGGGGGCACGTGGCGGCGGGGGGCCGTTGCGGCCTGGCCTGTCCGCGGGGGCCTGGCCTGTCCGCGGGCGCACTGAGCGCGCGGCGGCTTCCACCCCAGAAACCCCTGTCTCTCCCGCAGCCGGTGCCCTCGCTGGAGCTGGAGGCGCTGCGCCTGAGCCTCAGCAACATGCACACGGCGCAGCTGGAGCTGACGCAGGCCAACCTCCAGAAGGAGAAGGAGACGGCGCTGACGGAGCTGCGGGCCATGCTGAACGCGCGGCACGCGCAGGAGCTGGCGCTGCTGCAGAGCCGGCGGCAGCAGGAGCTGGCGCTCGCCCGGGAGGAGGCGCGCGCGCGGGAGGCCGAGACGGGTACGCGGGGCGGGGCGGGGCGCCCCCGGGGCGCTGCGGAAGTGCGGGGGCGCGCGCGCGGGGCCAGGCTGCCCGGACCCTGCTGTCCCCTCGCCTCGCCTCCCGCCTCCGCTCCTCCGGCGGCTCGCTGGGGTCTGGAAGCGAGGTTGCTGGAGGTGACCTGCTCGCGGAGCTCGGTGCCCGCCTCTGAGGGCCGGGTGGTGCCTGAGCCTGGCTGGCTGACCCTGGGGCGCCGGACGGCCCCCCAGGCTGCTGACTCTGCGCCCAGGGGGCCCAGGCCCCTCTCCGTTTGACATTCTCCGGTCTCTGAGCTCTGTGTTCACGGCTAAGGCGTGCTTGTCCGGTCCGTGTTCCCTTTGTACACTTTGCCAGTAACTACTCTGGTAAACATCAGTTTTGTTTTTGTTATTTTCTTAAAGGTAAACTTTTATTCACGGATATAGATACGTCACTCATGTGAATACAAGCTTATTTCCAATCGGCCTGTAGTGAGAGAACGTTTGTTATAAACTTCAAGTTCTTTATTCAGTCAGTATATGTAAATGATAAATGTGCGTAGCAGGATATGAGTTTTAATTTTGTAAATTTGATTGTAACACATTGATGCTTTTAATAATGATTAAATAAATAGAAGCATCAGATTTTTAGTTTTCTAATATTTTTTAATTTTTATTTTTAAAGTTTTTAAAATGTTTTTTATTTATTTTTGAGAGAGAAAGAGAGAGAGAGACACAGCATGAGCAGGGGAGGGTCAGAGAGAGAGAGGGAGACACAGAATCTAAAGACAGGCTCCAGGCTCTAAGCTGTCAGCACAGAGCTGGACGCGGGGCCCGAACCCACGAACTGTGAGTTCATGACCTGAGCTGAAGTCGGACGCTTAACCGACCGAGCCACCCAGGCGCCCTGAGCATCAGATTTTTAAACAACTGCTTGAGTGTGCTGTAATTGACACACCACACAATTCTGCCGTTCATGGTGTGCGTCTCAGTCATGGACGCGTCCCCACAATCTAAGGTCAGAGCATTGATCGCCCCAGGAAGAAAGCCTTGCCCGCGAGCAGCCCCCCCACGTCCCTGCTTGTCTGCCTGTTTGTTGCCTTTTCACTGAGAACTGAAAGCAGCGCGCACGGTGTGTTGAGAGACTTCTCTGCGCCCCAGCCCCAGCCCGAGAGGGGGCCGGCCTGCTCAGGTTCCGGGGGTGCGGCCCTGCGTCCTCATGTGGGTTCAAACAAACGTAAATAAGTCGTTTGGTGTCTCCCCATTTTTGTTGACCTTTCATTTATTTCTCGCTTATTTATTTTGAGAGAACAAGCACACATGAGTAGGGAGGGGGTGGGGAGAGAGGGAGAGAGAGTCCCAGGCAGGCTCCGTGCCAGCGCAGACCCTGACTCAGGGCTTCAACCCGTGAGCCGTGGCAATATGGCCTGAGCCGAAACCAAGAGTCAGATGCACCGACTGAGCCCCCAGGAGCCCGATTTCCTCATTTTTTAAAAGTACGAAATATGCTTTGCCGTAGGCCCCTCTCCGGGCCGCTCGCTCTATGCTGACCTCTGGTAACAGGACCACAGAGGGCTGCGCCCCGTGACCTTCTCGCAGGCAGTAGCTGGCCCTTTGCTTGAGTTCTGGGCCTGCTCAGGCCACCCTCGCCTTCACGTGCCCCGTAGGCTGGCACCAGCTCCGCCTTGGCTCTTTCCTGCATCTCTGTCCGGGGCCCACGTGTCCAGGTGTGTGTGCACCTCCCAGACCATACCAGGCCGTGGTCCCACCTTGCCCCTTCGCTGCACCCTCAGCGCTTGGTACCTCTTCTCGTGCGTCTTCCCTCCCGGCTTGGAGCTGCTGGGTCCTGGAGTGTCTTGACCTGTCTGTCTGCCGGTACCTTGCCTGGAGTCTGGCACGGCGGGGTCCTGGACGACAGGCCCAGGGGCCTGGGGGCCTGGGGTGGGGCAGACAGACCAGAGGGGTGAGCCCGCTGTGTTAGGTTGTTAGGCTGGCCGGAAGGCTCTGTTCTGGTGTGGGCATGAGTGTCGTTTGCTAATTAAATCCCACGTCGACTTCTTACTCCCTCTCAGACGTGTGCCCTGCTGTCCTGTTGTGTCGGGAGCCTTCCTGTGGGGCGGCCCTCTCACCTCCTGAGTGAAGCAGACTGGCGGGAACTCTGAGCTGATCTGCTTTTCTGTTTTTCTTGCAGCTGAGCTGAAGGAGAAGTTACAGTCAGAAATGGAGAAAAACGCGCGGATGATAGAGGTAGGCCTCGTCAGAAATGTCACTCGTGTATGCAGCGTTTCCCCTTTGTCCTCCGTCCCTGCAGCGTGCCCCGCACCGTCTCCGGGCTCCCCACAGGAAACGCCCTCACCTGATTCAGACAAAATCCAGTCCAAGCTTCGCTTGAATGTGCTGGTAGAGAGTGCGTCACCTTTTGTTTCAGAGCCAGAGTGTTCTTCTGTTTGCACGGTTTGCGTTTGTCGGCGCGGCTCGGCTGGGGCTTCGCGGGTACTTGTTCTTAATCTGAAGCCCGCGCACCTCAAGTCTCGTTCCCAAGCGGCCCCCATGGCCTGGCCCTTGTTCTGCTCCAGGGCTGATGGATGTGTCGCGCAGGGAGGCACGCTGCGGTGGTCGAGTCAAACGTGTGGGTAGAGCATGCAGGTCCTGGGCGCTTTGCCGGAGTGTGGGGTGCGGTGCAGGGGGGCTGGGCCGCCGTGGGCCCTGAGTGCTGTGCCGGCCACAGCAGCTTGTCCTGCCGGTGTCCCTTTCCGGGGAAAGAGTTCTGTTTTAAGGTGTCACAGGAGTCTCTTACTAGAGCTTTTGATCCTGGTGATGGGTCCCTTTTTCAAGGCTACATGTGTAGAGGGGCCTTTGGTGCCGGGGATGGCAGAGGAAGTGCTGGTGAGGTCGGGGGACGTGAGGGACATTGGTGACGGTAGGGGACTTGTATGACATCGGGCACATGGGTGTTTATGTCCTGTTTGTTCTGATCAGGCAGTTGGTGGAGGCTTGTGCCCCCGCTCCCCAGCCGTCTAAGCTGGACAGTGGGGACTCATTTCTTAGGGCATTTGGGACCAAACCAGCCCACAGAAGAGGTCAGGTGACGTCATAGCACCCTGGATCTTTCGTGGGGGACAGTGAATGAATCGTCGAGGGTGACCTTGGCCCCCTTTGTTTCCGGGCCAGCGGCCCTGGCACTCTCTGTGCCCCTGTCAGTGGGCACCGTCCTGTTCCTGGGCTGATTGTCCCGTCTGAGCGCGGCCACTGCCCACACCTGGTTTTTGAACGCAGCTGGAATTTTTTGCCACAGATCAACTGTTGTCCCATAGTTGTCTTCTTTCCTTGAGTTAGACCCTGAAACAAGACTGGGAATCCGAGAGAGGTTTATGCCTGGAAAACCTACGCGAAGAATTGTCTGCAAAGCATCGGTTGGAGTTGGAGAATTTACAAGACCAGTTTAAGAAAGAATTGGCAGAACAGAAAGCTGAGTTGGACAAGATTTTTCAAGCCAAAAGTCAGGCTGAAAGTGAGTTTCTAATTAAAATGAGCAGGTTTAAAGAGGGGACTGCATGCTCCAGTGGAATGTAAGACAAGCCACGTGCTGTGCCAGCCTTGCACCCGGTGGAGCGCCCTGCCTGCCGGTGCCAGAGTCGCCCACGGAGGTGGTGGCAGGCATGACAGGCGTGGGGCCAGCAAGGCAGCTTGGGCTCAGCCTTGGGGACTCTCCCCGTTGACCACAGACCTCTCCAGCTCCCTAACCTCTCCTGAAACCTTTGTTTCAGAGATGTTTGTCCATGTTCCATTGTCACATTGCTCTAAAAAAAGTAGTACTGTGATTGTTTACCTTTTATCCCTGTCACCTGTCACCTGGTGCTGCTGCTGGAGAGAAGGTGGTGCCGCCTGGGCTGCTGCACCCCTCCCTGACCCTCCCCCTCCC
>PJEM01013148.1:0-14496 GCA_004023845.1 Helogale parvula
TCTCTCTCTCTCTCTCTCTCTCTCTCTCTCTCTCTCTCTCTCTCTCTCCCTCCCTCCCTCCCCTTCCCTCCCTCCCTCTACCCCAGTCACAGAGGGGGTAAAAAAGTTAAAATGTTAATCTGGTTAGCCCCTGCCTGACTGCCTCCTCATCCCAAGATAAAATCTTTAATAGTCTAGTGCACATCCTACCATTCGTTTTCCTTTTCTCATATGAACCTAGACACACACACATTCAGATGTGGTGACCCCACCATACATGTTACTTCACCATTTGCTTTTTAAAATGTAATGTCTTGGGGTGCCTGTTTGGCTTGGTCGATTAAGCCTCCAACTCTTGATTTTGGCTCAGATCAGGATCTCATGGTCACGAGGTCAAACTCCACGTTGGGCTCTGGTGCTGGGCATGAAACCTCCTTAAGATTCTCCCTCTCCCTCTGTCCCTCCCCTGAACTCACTTGCTCTCTCTCTCTCTTATAAATGAATGAATGAATGAATGAATGAATGAATAAAATTTAATGTATCATAGACCTCCCAATACACAAAATGCTAATTTTTATTGCATTATTATATAGTGTGGATGTAATATAATTTGTCAACCTTCTCCCTAGCGGTGTATATGTAGGTTGTTTCAACTTTCTTTGCTTCTACAAATAATGCTGCAATAAACATCTTTGCACATATATACCCATGCCTTTAGTTTGGTGGAATCACAAGTTTGTGCTGACACTGACACCAGCCAGTTCCCTGTACCCTTATTAGTAGTGGATGCTGAGGCGGATGTCACATGAAGCTAAGTTTCAGGGCTCTTTACTGGAACATGTGTCCTTATACTCCTTCCCCTCTACCCCTCTAAGGCCTTGGGAGAAGTCTTAGAACTGTGCTCACAGACCTGTGTATTTTTGTAATATTTGAAAAAGTAGGTTACTTTATCCACAATCAGTTAAGACTACAGTGCCTTTTCACTCCAAATGTCTCTCCCTTCATGCTTCCCCTTGGGTTGGATGGCCTTGGAGTGGCTGCAGGTGTTTTGAAAGTTGAGCTGGGGTGGGGGGCACCTGGCTGGCTGGCTCAGTTGGTAGAGTGTATTACTTTTGATCTTGGGTGGTGAGTTTGAGCCTCACATTAAAGGTACAGTTTAATTAAAAAAAAAAAAGTTGAGCTGGGATATGTCTATTTGAGTTTAGCAGGATGTGTTTAAGAGATTCACTGTTCACGGTCACTTCTGTGCATAGTGAGGTTATCGCTACACATCCTGGCATAGGAGTGGCTTCCAGGTATATGGCCATGAAGACACAGGGCCAGAGTTTGAATCATGAAATGAACTTGTCCAGTGGCACCTAGTGCCAGCTATATGAGGGTTCTGGAGGAGAAACAGAGTGTGAAATGTATGGAGCCAGAAGCTGGTCTGTAGGAAATTCATTTTTTTTAAGTTTGTTTATTTTGAGAGAGACAGCTTGAGCAGGGGAGGGGCAGAGAGAGAGGGAAACCGAGAATCCCAAGCTCTGCCAGTGCAGAGCCGGACCTGGGGCTTGAACTCACAAACTAGGAGATCATGACCTGAGCTGAAATCAAGAGTCAGATGCTTAACCCACTGAGCCACCCAGGCGCCCCCATAGAAAATTCTTCCCATTGTCCAAGTGGTAGAATTCTAAGCAGGTGTTTCTCCTACGTCAGCAATATCCTTGGCAAAGCAGGACATACAATTATAAATTCACTTGAAACTTGCCTCAGATACAATTAGAAGTCCTGCGCTTGTATGCTAAAAATTTGTAACAGCAAATCTAATTGCAAACAGCAGGTATGTTCCATGGTAAGCCACATATTTTATGCCTGCCAGTGTATCAGATCAGGTCTCGGCACATTACCAACAACAAAGTTGGGGCTGAAGGTTTTTTAAGCTATCAATAACAAAAAAACAAATTTTCAAACAGCTGTGCTACAGGAAAGACTTCATTATCTTTTTATTCTTTCTACAGAAAATACTATAAGATAGTTGTCACCTGAAGAGGTTCTTACCGAATATGCTGCAAAGACTATGAGAAGTAGTATTGCAGAGGTGTGTCAGGCAGTGGAAAAGCAGCTTAAATTTTGGGGGGGATATTTGTGATCAGATTCATAAAATTTCTTATTGTGGTGATTTATTTTCCCATCGTAAATATTTACCTTTGTAGTAAGTTTTGTAATGAAATTTTAAATTCCTTTGCTTGAAAAGGGCCCTCAAATTGTTTAGATTTTAGATCTCCTAAAGCATGAATTATAATTTATTATATATAATTATAATTACTGGTCTTTCAATATTTACCAATAAGATAAGCAAAGTTGTATCTTTTTGCTTTTGTTGACATTTCATAGATCTCTGGTGAAATCAAGAATATTTTTTCACATATATATTGGCCATTTGTATTTCCTTTTTTTGAATTGACTGTCCATTTTCTTTTGTCAAGCCCTATTCCCACTATGGGGCTTGAACTCATGACCCCAAGATCAAGAGTTGCATGCTCCAACAACTGAGCCAGTCAGGTACCCCTCTTTTGGTCATTTTTTGATGGATTGTTTTTTATTAATTTGTAGAACTATATGTATCAAGGATATTAAAACTAACGGGTCACATGTGTGACAAATAATTTTCTCTAGATTATCCTTTGTCATTTTTGTATAACAGCTTTATTGAGATCTAATTCACATATACTATTCATCCACTAATTGATTAATATTCTCTTTTTCCAGCTTTATTGAGGTCTAATTGGCAAAACTGTCTATATTTAAAGTGGACAATGTGATATTTAAACATTTTTTATTAATAATTTATTTTTTAATTTACATACAAGTTACAACATGATATTTTGATATCTGCATACATTGTGAAATGATTCTCATAATCAAGCTAATTAACATATCTGTCAGTTCACCTATTTAAAGTTTAGAATTCAGTGGTTCTTTCTATGTCCACTGGGTTATGCAACCATCTCCATAATCCATTTGAAAACATTTAATCACCCCCCAACAGAAATCCTGTACACTTTAGCTGTCACTCCCCATCACAATTTATCTTTTGACAAATGGTACTTTTAGTATCAACTTTTCTTAATTTTCCTATAGTCAAATATTTCTCTTTTATTTTACAACTTCTAGCTTTGTAGTTTCCCATGTGGCTTTAAGGTCTCTGCTCTCTCCAAGGTTCTTTAAACACTCTGCTAATATTTTATTTTTACATTTATGTCCTTACTTCATCTGGAATGTATTTTCGATCTTTTCCTAGTCACTAATCTAGTAGAGCCCTGCCTGTTGACTAGATTTCAGGAAGAAGTTAGTGTACCTAATGAGAGAGAAGTTTCCCTTTTGACACACTTGGGGGGAAGACAGATTCTTGAGGGCCAGGAACAAAAGGGAAGACAAGGCAAAGAACACTCCCAAAAAGCGGAGTCCTGATTATCCCGTACGTGGCCGCTTAGGGTAGAGTGTGCATGCTCATGTGATGCTCTGAGACCTGCCTTGACCAAGTAACTTTCTTTTTTCCTTTCTTTTTAATTTAAGTTTTATTTTTCTTTATTCTGAGAGAGAGTACAAAGCGAGTGGAAGAGAGGCAGAGAGAATTCCAAGCAGGCTCCATATGGACAAAACAGAGCCTGATGTGGAGCTCAAACACACCAATCATGAGATCACGACCTGAGCTGAAATCAAGAGTTGGAAGCTGAACTGACTGAGCCACCCAGGCAACCCAGCTTTCTCTTTCAGATAAAGAATTGAAAATGGGGTCTTAACAGCAAGGGTCAAAAAGGAGCCAAACTGCACTTAGCACTGTGTTTCCAGAGACTACAGTATGAGAAGAGGTGGAGTGCAGAGTAGGAGTAACAATAGTAATGGAACCCAGCAAACACTACTTGGACCAGGCGATCAAGGTTAACATCGCAATGACAAATCATGCTGAGCGTGTGTACCTTTGATATGATATAATGAGAACAGCACTTTACCTCACCTTTGTGGTCTTTAACCCCGAAACGCATAGCCCCAGTCTAACCATGAGAAAAACAACAGGCCCAAATTGAGGGCTATTCTATAAAATGCCTGATGGGCATCTTTCAAAACCAGCGAGGGCATGATGAACCAGGAAAGTCTGAGAAACTGCCATCGACCAGAGGAGGCTAAGAGACGTGACGATGCAATGCAATGAGGTGTCCTGGTCAAGATTCCATAACAGAAGAAAGGGCACTAGGGAAAAACTAATAAAATCCAATAATGTGTACCATTTATTTAGTTAATAGTAATGTGCCAATGTTGGCTCCTGATGACAAACGTACCCTAGGGATATAAAGTGTTAACAAAAGAAGACACTGGGTGAGGATTATTTGAAAACTTTCGTACTATCTTTGCAACTGTTCTGTAAATCTAAAATTATTCTAAAAAGTTTTTAATTAAGAGGGAGGGGGGAGCATTTTTGCCAGCTACATCCTTCCTGAGGGAGTATATCTACGCCAAGAAAGCATCATGCTTTCCCAAGGAGTTGGTGTCTCTGCAGCCTCATGCTTAGTTTTAACAGATTTGTGGGCAGGTCAGAAATGAATTTTGAAAAGTAATTTCCTTTGTCCATACTCCTCAGCCAGCTCCGAGAAGCTTTCCCGAACACCTGATTCTGGTTGTCCGGGCCCCTCCATGCCTCCTGTCTCCGGAAGTTCAGTGGGTCACCATGACATCCCTCATCCCCTCTTGCCCCAGGCTGCTCAAGACCACCAGAGGCTTATTTTCTCAACCTGTTGCTCCTGGTTCTCGAACCCTGGTGCTTTACTTCACCTTGACACTTGCTTTCACCCTCCCCTCCCTCCTTGCTTGAGTGACCAATTCAGACCCTTTACCCTGGTTTTTCTATCTTGGCTTCTCACTTTACTCAGCTCTTCCATGTCTTGACTTCTGTACTACCTGAAGCCGCAAGTGAGAGGTATCCCATCTGCCATCTTTCCCTGCCCAACTAGCCTGAGGTCCCCTGGGTCTCAGCTGGAAGGAGCTGATGTGTAGCTTCTCTTACCCATGTGATGGAATACTATTAGCAGCAATATAATCAAACATAAAAGGCATCGTCTCTACACCAGGAAAAGTATAGGTGACAGTAGCTTTAAAAAGTAATATTAGTGATTATGCTAATATATCAAATTATGACTTTACAGCATAAGTTTTTTTTATTAAGGTGGCATGATTTAGTTTCTGGGATCCCCTCAAAGTTTCCTGGTCCCCAGACCGTACTAGCCATGTAGCCATGTATTAGCCTCCAGGGGGCTCTGGGTTGTACCGGTGCTGCTGGATGGACTGAAATCGACAGAGCAGACCGTTTTGTCCTGAGACTGTAAAGAAATCTCATGTTCAAGGTGAAGTTACAACTCTGCTTTTATTTCAGTGTTAAATTACTTTACTTGCATCATCAATAACCTCCGAAGATCCCACTGTGAGGAATTGGATGTGTGGCTTTTCCTAACAAGAACTTCAGTGTGCTTTGAGTTGATGGCAACAAGCAGTGGATGAACTTGGAAGACTGACAGCCTCACAAGGATGCTGACTCGGAGGAGCCAACACATGCCACCTGCAGTAGAAGTTGGGAGTTGAATGAACCTTCATTCTAGTGTAGGACAGCGTGGTTTAAGAAGTCTTGCAAGGGACTGGGTTTGATTTTGTAAAAAATGAGCATGCCAGCAGATAAAACTTCTAGAAGTTTCCGTATATTGGCCTAAACTCAAGGGCTACTGTTACAGCAAGCAGAGAGAAACACATTCATGGGTATCCAGCTTCCTGCACCTGCTGTCTCCTTCATGACTTCTGCTTGCCACATCACAGAAGCCCCCAAGCGAGAAAACCAAGCCTCCGGGTCTGCCAATCAGAAAACCCAAAATATCAGCATGATCAATTACCTTAGATAGCAGATGGTGTGGGGTAAACCCTGCCTTTAGCAAGTCACCACACCTGGACCAAAAGTCTGGGTACCAAGTGTAGTTTCCTTGCTGTGCCCCCGGCACCATCTTGCTGCACTGCCCACAGGTTCTACAGGAAGAGTCCTCTTGTCTGCAGTCTCCTTACCGCTATAGAGTGAGGACACAATGACTGTGTGGGCCCACAGGTGACTACCTGGTGACAAGGCACAGGATGGGGTGGGCAGAGCAGGTCTGGATAGACCTACCAGAGTGGTCCATCCTGGGCCAAGGTTCTGGGAAGAACTGGTGGAATTCAGAGGCTTTGGGAAGGCTCAGGAGGCTTCCTTAGGAAGCCAGGAACTCTATTCCTCTTTTACAGCTCTTCTTGCATCTTTAAAATTTATTTATTCATTTTTGAGAGAGAGAGAAAGAAAGAGAATGGAGAATACCAAGCAGGCTCTACACTGTCAACACAGAACCTGACGTGGGGCTCAAACTCACGAACCATGAGATCATGACCTGAGCAGAAATCAACAGTTGGATGCTTAGCTGACTGAGCCACCCAGGCGCCCCTCCTGCATAGTGAGAGAGCAGTGTTTATCAACCCTTTATCCTTATCACTGCCCCTAAGGGGGAAAAGTGAAGTAGGTTTAAATTTGCCCAAACAAGAAAAATTAAATTCTAAAGAATAAAATTTTGTTGGTTAGCTTTGGAGAGCCATAAACCATTGAAATAGCTAAAACTTTGTTTGCCCTACTGCTACCCCAAAACCAAATTTTCACCTCTTGGAGGGACAATATGGTTCCATTGGAGAATGCATACAATAGAAGGATGGCACCCCTGCTGGGAATGTGGCCACCCGCAAGGGGGGCTCTTCTGAGATCCTCTCCTGCCTGCTTGTATTTTCTTCTTCTGAATTTTTTTTTAATTTTTAATGTTTTTTTTTGTTTGTTTATTTTTGAGAGACAGAGAGAGACAGTGTGAGCAGGGGAGGGTCAGAGAGGGGGGGGGGGGACAGAATCTGAAGCAGGCTCCAGGCTCTGAGCTAGCTGTCAGCACAGAGCCCGATGCGGGGCTTGAACCTACGAACCATGAGATCATGACCTGAGCCCAAGTCAGATGCTCAACTGACTGAGCCACCCAGGTGCCCCTTCTTCTGAATTCTTAAGGATGGGTTCAGCTGCATGTCACAGGGGTTCCAATCCAACTGCCTGGGACCACGGGGATGTTTACTTTTTACTTAAGTGTAGAGTCCATGCCTTGGCTCGCTGATGCGGGAGTGCTGGGAATATCTCCACTCATGGCCACCAGATGGCTGTAGCGGCTCCAGGCACCAAGCCCTCACCAGACTGCATTCAAAAGGGAGGGTGGAAGAGAAAGCGGGCAACCACCAGGGGACAGGAGGGATGACTGGCAGGCAAATGCTAGCTGCGGACACTGCTGTCTCTGTTTTTATGTCCTCACTCCTTTACCCTTGGGTTTACTTAAACAAGCATTGCATGTGAATCACTATGTGATCATCCAAATGGAAGGAAGCACTCAACAGTAGGACTAGCTGATTGCCCTTGAGCAAGTTACATAACATTTCTGGGCCTCAGTTTCCTCATTTAGGAAGTGAGGGTCATAGACTAGATGCCTTTTTTACATAAACTTTTAATGAAGCCTAACATGACGGCTCACAAAACATGAGTGTATTATATGAAACCAGCCTCCAGACCAAGAAAATACTATCAGTACCCTAGAACCCCCCACAAAGACAAAGGTAACACTGTTCTGACTTCTAGCACTGCATTTTAGTTTTGCCTGTTTTTGAACTTCATACCATCGGAGTCATAAAGTAGATTCTCTTTTGTATTTGGCTTCTTTCATTCAATATTGTGTTTGTGTCTCAGTCAGTAGAGCATGTGACACTTGATGTTGGAAGTCATGAGTGCAATTCTTACCCTGGGCATAGAGATTATTTTAAAAATTTTTTAGGTTTATTCATTTTTCAGAGACAGAACATGAGGTGGGGGGCAGCAAGAGAGGGAGACGCAGAATCTGATGCGGGGCTCCACCTCACAGGCCATGAGATCATGACCTGAGCTGAAGTTGGACACTTAACCAATTGAGCCACCCAGGTACCCTGGGCATAGAGATTACTTTAAAAAGTTGTATTTGTGGGGTGCCTGGGTGGCCCAGTTGGTTAGACATCTGACTCTTGCTTTCAGCTCAGGTCATGATCTCACAGTTCGTGAGTTTGAGCCCTATGTCAGGCTCTGAACTGACAGCGTGGAGCCTGCTTGGAATTCTGTCTCCCTCTCTCTCTGCCCCTCTCCTGCTTGCTCTCTCTCTCTCTCTCTCAAAAACAAATAAATAAAAATTTAAAGAACAAGAGGAAAAAATTGTATTTGTGAGATTCATTCACTCTGTTGTTCCTCTACTGTCATTGCCATGTAACATTCCATGGGGTGACCAGGCCACTGTTGACAGGTGCATAACTTGTTTTTAGTTTTGGCTATTACAAATGCTGTTGCTGTGGGGATTCTCAAATCCATCTTTTGGTGAATATCCACGCGCATTTCTGTTGTGTTCTGGGAGCAGAACTACCGGGTCATAGGCTATCTGAATGTTTACCTTCTAGATGCCTCGTAAGGATCATTCCTAGCAATGGCACCAAAAACTATCATGTAGCACACAGCCAGTAGGTTGGGATTCTACCTTATCCAAAGATTCACTGCTGATGAGACTCCGTGCCTGGGCTTCTAGTACTTGTCAGCTCTGTATCTTCTCCAGTTCACCCTCTCTGATGGGTAACCACCAAAAAAGACGGCGTACAAACCCACGCCCTCCAGAGCCTGCTTGTGAAGGAAGCCAGGCAGAAGGTGTCCCTTGTGGAGGTGGCGAATGACATCTCTGTGGCCAGATGAAGCTCAGTTACCAGGAACTTGCAAGGCCATTCAAAGAACAGTTTTGGGGCTTTGAAGAATATCCACTCTGTGGTGAGGCTTTCCACAGGCAGAGCTATGAAATGAATCTGTCAACAGATAGTTTAGTTCAGCTAGGCTCTTTTCCAAAATTTTAAGCACCTCATAGATGCTCCATAAAAAGAACCATAAAAGTTTAGGGCAAACGTTCCCTGTAATAGAATTTTGCAAAAGAAATTTGTCGTTTAAGAAACTTTTCAGCCAACAGGAAATTTCTCCAAAGTAAGCACTTAAAATGCTGTTTACAAAAGGTGGTTTGGAATGTCAACTTATGGTTTAGAGAAGTGGGTGGAGTGCAGAGAACAGTGTTTCTCAAAGTGCAGTTTAGAGATCAGCATCAGTATCACCCAGGGGCTTGTTTAAAAATGGTGATTCCAGGTCCACGCCAGAATCAGAATCTCTTGGGTCTAAAACTTTTCATCTTAACGAATTCACAGGTGGATCTGAGGCACCAACTCCATGGCCTGTGTTGCATTATCCACTGCAGAAGGTCTCTGTGAGTTGAGGGCCAGGATTCTCAATATGGAAATATAAAATGATTCTGTCATTTACCCACAAGCCTCTCTGCTCCTTCCGGGGCAAGGTCCAATTTCTTATTTACAAAACTCTTCAGATTCCGGCCTCAAGTGGACCTGCTGGGTTTTACTTTTTCCTGGGACCTCACTGGCTGAATTAGATTGTCCACACAGTTTTGCCTGTGTTGGCGATGGTGTCTTCTCAGCTGCCCCTCTTGTTTGAGACAGCCTTGTGTGGCTTTCTACATGTCACTCTGAATGCTCTTGAAAACCTCCTTTGTCCTCATCAGCCGTCCACTTCAGAAGTGGTGGTGTTATTTTGAGGCAGGGCTTGGGATGCCATATAAAATAAAGCTACGATTGTATTAAAAACCAGGAGAGGATAAGCAGCTAACACAAACATGAATAAGGCCTGAGCACATGCTGTACCAGGGGAGAGAAAGAGAGAGCTTTGTTACGACTGTGCTTTGTTTCGGAGGTCTGGGTGCTCGTGTAAGGCGCAGATAGACTTGCTGGTAAGGTTTACAGGATCCCGGCTTGGCAAACTTAAAAAATCCCGGGGTCCAAGACCCTGTCTCGTGAAAGGTGCCAGCCCAAGTGCCCAAGATTCCCTTTGAGTGGTGGAAGGCTCCGTCCTGTGTTCTTGGGTTGGGCCCACATGTACACATAATATCCAGCGTCTTCTTCCTCAGAACCCAGGCCTAGAGATCCAAGCTTCCCTCCGCAAACTCCAACAAACACTAGAACCTTCCATTCAGATATAAAAACTTCACATTTCCTCCTTCCCATCATGTTGCTCTGAAAACTTTTAGTAGGAGCATAATCACATACTCTAGGACACTTAACGTTATTTCAGTGACAGTTTCCCACCACAAGGAATACTGAAATACAACAGGAAGTGGTGAGTATGAATAGGCAGTTCTGGGCTAAATTTGAATGGTGGAAACTTTATACCAGAATGCTTTCCATGGCAGTTCACTTTCTTTAGTTTTGATGACTACCCACCAGATCATTGTGGCCAGATGCCATTGACCAACCAGGAAATTGGAAAATAAATAAATAAAGTCTTTCATATGTCCTTTTAGGAACTCTGGTTTTCTGGGTTTTATTTTTTGTTTTTGGTAGGAGAATGGAAAAATGATACTCTGACCCGAACTAAGCAAACAGAGGAGATTGGAGTGCAGCATGTTCAGATATGAAAACTCTGTAATTATTGTTTTGTAACCAGAGTAGAGAAAACCAGATGGGGGGGAAAGGAAGGGAATGGACATTTAGGGAAAGTGTATTCCACACCAGCATTTTGCTCAGAACGTTACATACAGAATATGCTATTTCACAGCCACCACCAAGGTACAGGTGCTCCCTCCTTCTTCCTAGGTTAGGAAACAGGTTCATTAAGGTTAGGTAACTTGATCACGGTCACCCACTTGTAGTGACTAAGCAGGAATCCAAATGTGGCTCTCTTTTCACTCTTCCCTTTCCTCTGACCTGAGGAAAGCTAAGTGGAGTCTTCATAAAATAAGATCTCTATTATGTTAAGGTGGCCTGGTTGTTACAATAAATAATGCTATTCTGTAAAAATCACCAATATTATACATCCATAGAACACTCATTTCTAGTTATATCCATGCTACTTTGCTGTTAATTAGAACAGCTAATAGGGTCTGTAGTCATTGTAAGCGGCCCTTGAATATAAAAGTATTAATTTTACCCATCTCCAGGAGGACCAGACATTGGTATTCCTGTGAGGCAGACAAGGTGCATAATTTAAAATTGTTCCCAGTGCCCTCTGCGTCCTATTGTCCCCCCAAAAGGCAGACCCTTGCAGGGGAGAGAAAAGTTGATAACTTGAGGGCTAAGGCCCAGTGAAATATACCCGGGGAAATAAGTTTTTTGAAGCTCAGCAAGTCTCTGAGTGATATTTTAGCTCAGCTTCAACTCCACATTCTCCTCCTGCTAAAATATCACTTGTTTCTCCATAAAGGCGTGGCAGAGGCCATGGTGAATCCCAATTAAGATTGGTCAAGTGAGGGGTGCCTGGGTGGCTCTGTCCGTTGAGCACCTGACTCTTGATTTCCGCTCAGGTCATGATCTCAATTTCATGAGTTTGGAGGCGTTAGGCTCTGTGCTGACAGAGTGGATGGAGCCTGCTTGGGTTTCTCTCTCTCCCTCTCTCTGCCCCTTCCCCACTTGCGTGCTTGTGCTCTTTCGCTCAAAATAAATAAATTAAAAAAATAAAATCTTAAAATATTTTTCAGGTGAAACTGAACAAACCTAAAGAGTCTGGAAATCCATAGGAAAAAATACCCCCAACACATTACTTTGCTAGAAGCCATCTATTCTTGCCCAGACTGATGCCCCCCTACTGACCTGGACCTAAGAAAAGAAAATGCAGAGACGGGTAAGGTGGTTAAAGTAGATGTAAGGTGGGTAAAGTAGATTTCCATCCCAAAGAGCTCAAGTAACGCCTTGAGCTAGCAAATAAAATTGAGAATTCAGCACAGCTAAAGGCCTAGAAAGGAAGCACAAACGCATGAAAAATCCGGTTCTCTCAAAAGGCAGGTGGGTCAAGGTGTGAGTTTGGGTCCTACATCATTTGTAGCACTCCCTCTCTTTTCTGATGCTCACTCCTCTGAGGTTTAGCCAGACAGACTGGAGATCTCTAGGCGCGCTTGGGAGGAACGCCTCGCACGGCCTCCTTGAATTCCCTTCTAGGTTTCCCACCCCGTGTCCTCCAGCTCCTTTGCGTCTCACAGCCTTTTGTGCCATTCGTATAATATGCGGTGTAATTCCTTCCATTTTGGGTTATCTTCGAGGCCAGGCGATTCCGACTCCCGTGCGGGCCCCAAAGCCCCCAGCCCCCAGCGTGCCTGCCTCGGGCGCCTCAGTAAACGCCGGCGGAATGGAACAGGATGCTCCAACGTCTTTTTCCACCTCTGATTTCCGTTAAACATTTGTCCGGGGACAGCGCGCAGCCTCCACAGGGCAGCCTCTCGGAGGCAAGCGTGGCCACGCGGAGGACTGCGGCCGAGGGCTCTGGGCGCACTTCCTGCGGGACGGCGGGCGGGGGCGGAGCTTGGGCGCGCCTCCTCCCCCTCCTCCTCCCCCGCCCCTTCCCCCTCCTCCTCCCCCTCCTCCTCTCCCTCCTCCTCCTCGTCCTCCTCCTCCCCTTTCCCCCGCCCGGGCGGGCCGAGGCGCCGCGGGGGCGGGGCCGCGAGCGGGCTGGGCGGCGTGGCGGAGCGGGCTGGGCGCCCCCGGCCAAGGTGCGAGCGGACCGCGGCGGGCTCGGGCGCGGAGCGGGGGCGCGCGGCGCGGAGCAGCCCAGCCCAGCGCAGCAGGGCCCGGCGCCTCGCAGGTAGAGGCGAGCCGGCGGACGGCGGCGGGGGCTCTCAGTCCGGCCGGTGCAGGGCCTCCGACCGACCGCGGCCGAGCGGGGCCTGGGCGCGGGCGCCGGGGGAGCCCGCCGCGGCGGGCACAGGAGGAAGAGGCGGCGGCGCGTCCCGAGCCTTGCGCGCCATGTCGGGCGGGCCCCCCAGGGGCCTGCCGTCCACCGGGCCCCACTCCCTGCTCGACATGCCGCACCCGCTGGCCGGCTCCAGCAGCGAGGAGGCCGTGGGCGGCGACAGCACGCCCAGCCCGGACCTGCTGATGGCCCGCAGCTTCGGCGACAAGGTGGGGCGCGCGGGGCTGGGGACCGGGAGGCGCGTTTCGCTCTCGCGGGAGATGATGGACCCGGAGCTCTCCCTCCGGGCACCGGGCCGCGCCCACCCCGACGCCCCTGCCCGGGGGCGGGTGTGACCTCGCCCCCCAGAGTCACCGGGAAAAGGTCCCTCCCTGCCGCCCCCGCGGGGTCGTAGCCGCAGGAGGAGCGGCCAGAGGGGGCGGGCAAGCCCGGCCGTGACGGGTCGCGAGCGCCGGTGACAGCTGGCGGGGAGGGGTCCTGGCCGCGTGGTGCGGCCGGTGGCGGGTGTGCAGTGCCCGGCGCGTGTGCCCTGGGCTGGGGTCCCGAGTTCCTCCCGGAGCGTCCGCGAAGGCTGAGCTGCCGGCTGACTTGTAGCTCCCCTGCTTTCCTGGCACTGCAGAGGGGCAAGAGTTAGTGGTGTTCCCTGGTAGGACCGGCAGCCTGGTCTCGCTGCCGGAGTCGTCTTCCTCACGCCCTGTCCAGTGGGGAGTGATCTTTGTTTAGGTTTGCTGTGTGCCCGAGGAGTCACCTGACTCAGACCCCAGCGGGCGGGTCGGGAGAGTCTCGCTGTGGTTTTCTGTCTGGGGCTCTTTCTTTCACCTCTCACGGTCTTCCACGCTGTTTAGCTTTGGCAGAGGCCCGTTTTTGTGGTTGATGGGAGGAAAGCTCGCCCTTTGACTTTCTTTGTGCAGAAGGAGGCTCCTGATTTTCTTAGAGCCGCGTAATAATCCTTCTGCTGCTTTGAGAGACAGGGAAGGGTGAGGGGCGGCATCCCCCGGCCCCCTGGCCTTTTCAGCTGTGACCAGGACTTGAGCTGTGATCCTGTCAGCGCTGCCGTGGCCTCCTACTCACTGATATGTAGAAATTAGAATTGTTCTCAACACTTGTAATCAGGATTCGCTCCTCCCGTAGTATACTAAATGAATTCCTCCTTGTCCGAATATGAAATGCAATCAGGGGACCTAACTCCCCCGTCGATGGGAGAGTATGTGGTACAATAAAAATGAGTATTAGTGCACTGAGCACTCAAATGGCTATTGCAGGGAGACTTGATGTACCTTCCTGAAAGAGTTTATGAAAACCAGGAGTGGGGAGTAGAGCATTAGGAGCAAAAAGACTTAAAAAGCTAATGAAACCAATGGCTTGAGGAGCTTGAGGTGTTGGGGGGGTGCTCTTTGTGATTATTTCTCTTTATTTTATAGATGATACATCATATGAAGAATTATGTTGCTTAGAAATACCTTGCCCATATTTGACGTTCAGTATGTAATTGTCAAATGACTGAATGAATAATTTGTTGCTCTCTTAGAGACAGATTGTTCCTGTGTGCTTGTAGGATATGAAGGGAAGTTAAGCCTTCTGATTTCCTTCTCAAGACAGTGAATGAATTATCTGTTGCTGCAACAAATTACCCCAAAATTTGACACCCGCAAATAGTG